>CM044957.1:44130560-44142464 GCA_024516035.1 Bactericera cockerelli
TGAGGTTAACTTCAAAGGAGGTTACCAAACCCGTCATGAAATGAATAGCAAATGCATGCATTGAAATTGACAGTTAAAACCAAATTGAAAAAAAAAACAATCTAATCATATACCGTGATCTATGGATCAAGCTCAATTGCTTAAAAATTTTTAATCATAAATATTTGACTAGATATGTGACCACAGTAATACTCTGAGGGTTAATAGGTGGTAGAAAATACTTTGAGCCATTAACCTTGCCGGGTTGGGTGGAAGAGATTGTCATAAGCAATAACCCCGCCCTTTAGTTAGGACATATATGTTTTTATATATTTGTATATTCTTTTTCATTTTTATTGTAAATAATTTTTTTTCATTTTTAAAATAGTAATTTGTATTGTACATAATATGTCCGTTATATCTAATAAAATATTGAATAATAATAAAATTAATATCCGTCGTGATATGACCATACAGTTGAGAGCGACGTTAAACCCGAGAAGGACTATTTTTACTAAAATTACGTTTCAGGTCATGACCGCTTCCCTACAATTAGCGGGAGGCCTCTCATATTTGAGTATAAGTACGTAGGTACCAATAATACTCTGAGGGTTAGGTGGTAGAAAATGCTTTTAGCCATTAACCTCGCCTAGTGGTTACCTTCCACTAAAGAGTATTGTTATTTTATTTTTCCCCCTCCAATTTTTACTTATTTTTTGTACCTATATTTCTAATGACGTTGTTTTATGTACGAGTAGATCATGTATTCTTGTGAACAGTAAAAATATTATCTTATCTTATCCGTCGTGATATGACCAAGACCATACAGAAGAAGAATAATATTTATTTTTTTTACAAATATTCATGCTGCCCACCATATGGTGGGTTGCTAAAAATCACAGCATAACAATCAGATTAAAAAAAAAACGCTTTTTTTTCTTTTTGTTTTACTTTAAAATTACATTACAGGTCATGCTTGTAACCTGGAGGTCGGTGGTTCAAGTCCCGATTTCAGCGTAGATTTAGTAAAGCGAGTTTGAATAGTTGTGATATCACGATAGTGATTTACACAAATATGATAACTAAAACTACATTACAGGTCATGACCGCTTCCCTACAACTAACGGGCGGCCTCTCCTGTATCCTGCTGGTGCATAGGCTGGGCAAGCGCTTCCTCTCCCTCCTCTCCATGTCCCTGTGTAGCCTCGCCATCCTGAGCTTAGCCACCTACACCGTGTTCAAAGAGGTCATTGACCTCTCCTGGATCCCTCTGGTCCTGTTCGCCGTGATGTACTTCTCGCTCAACCTCGGCGTGAGTCCCATTCCGTGGATGCTGATCAGTGAGATGTTTCCACAACGGTGAGAATATTTTTTTTTTTTTTTTAAAGATGAGTGTTTTGCAGCCGTTTTTATTTCCTAGCCATGAAACAGGAACTACTGTACACGCTTGTGGTCTGTGTTGTAGCCTGCCCATCCCGTAGTATTATGACTCCCCTGTGATGGGCGAGAAGTGACACCGTGTTTTTTAGAATTTTCCCTGTGAAAATAAGAAGGACTCAACCAGGCGTGGCCGGTGGGAAAATGTTTTGGGGATGCTGCCACATAAACCAGACTAAAATTCGATATCGACTCTTTCAGTCGATCGACTCTGGGGTTCGAAGACGAGACAGCGAGCGAGTATCTTACCACTAATCTCAGTGCACTAAAAAATACAATACTTTCCTTTTTATATAGGATAAGGAAAGTATTGGAAAGGATAAGGGAAGTAAAAATACTGACCCAATATTACTCCCGAGAAATTTCTAATATTAGAAATCGGAAGTATTGTGTTCGTTTTTGTAAAAAAAAAATATTTTTTTGCTCCGATTTCAATTTTTTTTTCATATTTCCGGACGTTTCATAACCTCCTGTTTTTTTTCATTTATTTCAGCGGGCGAGGAGTGGGCGGTGGCGTCACAGCCGGCTTCTTCTACCTGTGGGCCTTCGCCGTGGCTTTCACTTTCCTCGACATAAAGGCTCTCCTGGGATGGCACGGCGCTTTCTACCTCTACGGCTGTCTGGCTGCTGTCGGCGTCGTGTTTCTCTACTTCTGCTTACCGGAGACCGAGGGAAGAACCCTGTCCGATATTGAGACATACTTTGCTCAGCATCGATTCTTCACGACGAAGAAATACTGCGGCATGAAAAACCCGGAGGCGTCCCCTGACGAGTGATGCTTGAGCACGCTAGGCTGGTTTCCCAATGAGGGCAACGTTTTGTTTCGAAACTTGAAAAGTGTTTCACAACTTTTCATGCTCCCCTCTTCTTTTATAACTAAAGAAAACGGGGGCAAGTACTTCGATTGTTATTGACCTCTCTTTAAATAAATGTTCATTAAAAAAAAAATAATAACAATAATAAAAAAATAAAGGAAATCGAATCCCACTGACTGAAAAATTGCTTTGCAACACTATTAACATTCGAATTCGAGACGAAAATCTTAGAGGGATATCGGCATTTTGCTGTGACAAATGTTATGTTTGTAACTTTGTTCACTATTAGGTAATGTATAGTATGTATACCTACAATATTTACATACTTACATAGGACTTGTATTGTTTTATCGAAACAATTTTGATAAAAAATAATAATGGAGAGATTTGTACATTTCCACATACTGGAACATAACTCACATTTAATCCAACACTGACAAAAAATGTTATCAAAAAAATTTACTTGCATCATGTAATAATTAACATACCTACTACCCTGAGGACATCGTAAGCCTTCTTTCTGTTTATTATGTCCAAGCCACCAGCCGGTACTAAGCTAAACAAATCACCCACCTAGGCAGATAATATTTTGACGTAATCTGCACTTAGATTGTAAAATATAAAATTTATTTAAGAGCGCGTTAAAAAAAATGCACTTAGCGTTTTCCAATTGTGATTTCGATCCGTTTTTCTTGTTGTTGATATTTCTGATCTCTCATTTGATAACTTAGGTAGATATTATGATAAGTAGGTATTTGTCATAATATTATTTAGGTTTAAAATATGTATTTTAGGACCTGTTTGACCATTTTTGTGTCCTTCTGTTCTCTAAAATTAGTTGTAATATTATGTATTATATTCTATTTTCAATTGGCATCTTTTAAATCATCTCTAATATAAGCGCGATACGTCTTGTCGATAACAATGTTCAATCTGATCTACATTCTCGTTCATTGATTGGACTAATATGAAGAGAAACTTAACAGACCAAAGATCTTGAGTGGTAAAAAGACAAAAAAAGTATCGATCTTGGACAAAAACTATACGAATCAGAAATGATAATTTTCAATTTTCGGTGTCAAGAGTTTTTTTCATTCTCTCATCGTGGATTTCCAAAGCAGTTACTTGGTACCCTATTAAAAAAAAAAAGAGTTGAGTGTTTCATGGTCTTTACTTAAGACGCTTGTGGTCTACGTTGTAGCTTGCCCATCCCGTAGTATGTCTCCCCTCTGATGGGAGTGATTGGCGAGAAGTGACACAATACTTCTCATTTAGGTGCTCGGTCAACACGAGCGCACCGGAAGGTATGCCTTACAAACAATTGTAACCAAATTAAAAGTACATTTTTTTTGTCGGCACGGGGAATCGAACCCGGGACCTTCCACGTGACAAGCAAGTGCTTGATTACTGAGCTAATCGCGCGCTCATAATTTGATACATCATTCTGTTTTATCAAAAGGTAAAGTTAAAGCGGAAAAGTGGTTAAAATAATTGTAGTGGAGAGATAAATAAAAACATGAACTTTTAGATATTCTTAAATATGAAGTGCTTTTTTACCTCTCCATTATTTTCTTTTATTTTTCAGAAACCTACTGTAAATTTCATATTAATACATAATTGTACAATAAATTATGTACCTATTAAACTGTGGGTAGCTTAATTATCTCTTTGGGTTTTTGGTAATGCGCTATACAATTTTTTTTTTTTTTTTTTTTTTCAAGAGTCACCTTGGCCTAGTGGTAGCATGCTCGGCTTGTACCTACACCAAGTGAACTGGGTTTGAATCCCGGCTCTGCACTTTGGATGTCGGGGCCTACTCTAGCCTCGTGGGGACAATTGGGGTGGTTGTAGAGTATGTAGAATGGGCAACAACCAGTGGCGGAATTACGAGATTGATATTGGAATATGATGGTTGGTTAGAGATTTGATGAATTCGCATTAGGCCTCGTATAATGTCGATGCTACCCACTAAAAATTGTGACAAAATAACAAAAATAACTAGGCCTCTAACTATTTTTCCAAATTCACTTCCGACAACAACTATTCTAATATTTATTATAGATATGCTGGGAAGTACCTTTTATTTTTGATTTTTGTCAAATTATATTGCTCCGATTTAAAAAATAAAATAAAAAAATATAATTATCATATTAGGTTTAATAATAGTTTATTTATTTATTTATTTTCTTTATATAGAAACATTTATACAAAGGTACTTCTCCTAAGCTCTGAAGGGCTTGTTCTACAACAAAAACAGACCAGAACGTTCCTGAAGTCAGAGTTTCAACTAATCACAGCGCATCAGGCGCGGCCGGTGCTAAGAAGCTGCGGAACTGCAGCAAAAAAAGAGGTTTTTTCAAAAACGGCTTGTCATTATCATTAAACGTGGCGTCATCGTGAACGATGGTAGCCAGACAGTGGAGGAATGACTGAGCTCTTCTATCACTGTCTTTACATGGAGGCTAATAATTGACGAGGGCCCCCAGAACCAAGCCAATGCTGGTCTACTCCCTTTTTATAGTCTTCAAGCCAGACTGCTGGTCTACTCCCTGTTTATAGTCCCTTGTACAGTGAAAATTATTACACATTTATTGAATGATTTATTTATAATATTACAATGATTTTTTTTTTTTTTTTTTTTTTTTCCTTTGTAAGCGCTTTAACCTTTTAATATACAAACTCAAATATGATAGGTACTAGGAGAGCCACTCTATAAATCCCATTTAGTCCAGTTCATGTGACAGCACCCCCAAAACATTTTCCCACCGGCCGCACCTGCATCGCACTATAGTCTTTTTTTTCCTTTTTAGAGTTCTTATTTAGTGTTGAGTGTTTCACAGCCTTTTTTATTTCGCAGCCATGAAACAGGAGCTACTGTAGACGCTTGTGGTCTGTGTTGTAGCCTGCCCATCCCGTAGTATGCCTCCCCTCTGATGGGCGAGAAGTGACACAATACTTCCCATTTAGGTGCTGGGTCAACACGAGCGCACCGGAAGGTTTCCCTTACAAACAACTGTAACCAAATTAATAATACAATTTTTCTGTCGGCACGGGGGATCCAACACGCATGGCAAGCGAGTTCTTAACCACTGAGCTATTCGTGCGCAGTCTCATTTGAGGGATCAAATTTTGTTTTTATGATCCCATTTGCAAAAAAATGTCATAATTATACTGACAAGATGGGTTTGATTTCAGTCTAAATCTAGTTTTCTGAATGTCTCCTGGAAAACACAATGTTCATTGTCCTTGGGCATCAGGTCCAGATCAGATTTCATCGTCCCCTCATTCATAAGCCAGTCGCGATTTTTTTCGACATACTCATTCCACAATTCTGTAAACAAAAAAAGTTTAAAGTATGTTAGTAGGTAGTCCAGGTAGCGTAGGGATCCGTTGGTTCGAATCCATCCAGTGCAAGATTTTTTCCTCGTTAATTTGAGTTTGTGGCCACATAATAATGGGACTCTGAGGGTTAGGTGGTAGAAAATGCTTTAAACATTAACCTCGCCTGGTGGTTACCTTCCACTAAAGAGTATTATTATTATTATATCAGTTTAGAAGTAGGTCTTTATTTAAGGCCGTTATAAAACCGGATTAGATCAATAAAAATAGCCTCTATCACTTAACTTAGGCTATAGTGCGCTGTGATTGGTTGAAACTCCGACTAGAGGGCGTGTTAAGTGATAGTGTCCACTTAGATCAATCTAATCCTGTTTCATAATTCGGTCCTTAGTGTCTAGTGTTACAGATTGTTCATAATAATTCTAATCAGAGTAGCTCTAACTACCTAAACTTGATGGAAACTTTACAAGGCAAAGACATATTTCTCCTTCAGTTAATACGTCAGATTTCTATAGAATAACATAAAAGTGACACAATACTTCCCTTAAAGGTGTTGGTCCACACGAGCGCATCTGAGCGTATCCCTTACAGACAAAAGTAATCCTATCAAAACTTAAATGAATTTTTTTCTGTCGGTTCTGCATGAGGTTCGAACCCAGGACTTTCCGTATGGCAAGCGAGTATCTTACAATTGAGCTAATCTTAAATGTAAATGCTTTATTGAATATAAATAGTACATCAATTATAAATACATATTTATACATACAAATGTTTTTTTAACAATAAATTACAAAGTAAATAAAGAAGGCTATTGAAAAGAGACCTTATCGATGAAGCTAGTGAGGTCGGTTACCCTTACACCCAATAAAATGACATTAAACCCAAAAATGTGACCAATATTAATGTCAGTGATTTAGATAACTTAGGACGAAATATATAGACAAATTCTTTATCACAAGTCATTGCTATGCATCGGTTTTCCCTATCTTACACTGCAGTACGCAATCCGTAACTTAGCGCCACAGAGGTATTACAAAAACGTCTATTAATTCCGCCCTTACTTACTTACTTTCCGAGTCCGTTAAAACCAACTTGTCAAATATTTCTCCAATATGTGGATGTTTTGATGGCTATATTATTTGCGGCCATGAGGTCTTGGTGGGTGCAGAATTCTTCAAGATCTCGACATACCAGGAGGTGGGGCATGTCTTGGAGCTTCCATTTTTTGAGGTTAGATTTTTTGAGAAATATTTCGTTACATAATTTCGTTACATAATTTCGTCACATAATTTCGTTACATAATTTCGTCACATAATTTCGTTACATAATTTTGGTTATGTGCCAGAGCAAAGACATGAAAATGTCAAAACGCTTGCATACGAGTCTGCAACCATTGGGACATTTTCATCTTTACTATTCAAGGTCTAAAACTTAACTGACAGTGTTTCCACTCGACTAAGTTGAAAATCCCAGATGGTCTTGGAAAAAATCCCTAAAAATCCCTCAAGTGTGGATGGAAGTATCACCTGAAAGTGAAGGAGCAGCATACCAAGATCCGCTCCCGTACAACCGTTCATCGTGTTATTTATGTTACTGACTACTCAGACAGCAGACTAGGGTGATAATGAGTTTTAATGGACTGGTATGAACATCACACGACTTTCCTTCTCCCGTCATAAAAAGGTAACGAAAAAGTTATAGATATCAAAAAAAGTATCAAAATAGACAAACATTATTTTTAATTTGATGAAATACATGTTCTGAACTATTTTTTTGATTTATTTAACCCGTACGGCACAACAGGCGAAAAGTTCCAAAATACAACCTATGTATCAAATCTCAAGTCTCTAGCTCTTATAGCTCAAGTCACACACTGACCAATGGCTAAAAATTGTTTTTTTTTAGAATCCTGGGACCCTAATACGTAATAGTGGCATTGAAAACTGACTATTCAAAATTTTAGCCCATCACATTACTTTCCTTTCTATTACATAGGGTAAGGAAAGTAAAAAGGTAGAAGGTACATCAATGAAATAGAAAAAGTTTAGTACAAGTAACTGGTGTCACCAGGTGACACCCGAACAACAGGTGACACCCGAACACCAAACTATATAAAACAAGTTTTCTCCCTAGATATACAGAGGGGTAATGCGGCCAGCATCCTTGGTTCATTACCAGATGCTGGTCAGATGAAAGAAATTTTTTATTTATAAAAAATGTTACTATCTTGTTGATTGAAATAAAATAAAAACTCTAATCTAATAAAAAAAGTAACTGGTACACACATTGAATGATAAACCCATGTCTTCTGATCTTCTTTTTAATTAACAATAAAAAACAATTTGGACAGAATTAAAAAAAAAAAATGTATTTAAGTAGCTTATACTTAGGTACACTACCTAGGTACAATAAAACAAAGATTAAAAATAAGATAGGTAAATCAATAAAAAGGTAAGTTCAAATAACTAGGAACTCAAATTAATAAAATTGAACAAAAATGAACTGGTGTGAGCACCACATGACTTTTCTTATCCCACAAAGGTAACTCAATTAAAAGGTAAATTCAAATAACTAGGAACTCAAAATAATAAAATTAAACAAAAATGAACTGGTGTGAGCACCACATGCCTTTCCTTATCCCACAAAGCCCACAAAGGTAACTCAATTAAAAAGGTAAATTCAAATAACTAGGAACTCAAAATAATAAAATTAAACAAAAATGAACTGGTGTGAGCACCACATGACTTTCCTTATCCCACAAAGCCCACAAAGGTAACTCAATTAAAAAGGTAAATTCAAATAACTAGGAACTCAAAATAATAAAATTAAACAAAAATGAACTGGTGTGAGCACCACATGACTGGGTGGCAGTTCTATTTGGCAGTTCTCAGATCCCGACAATCTTTAGATGTGGCATTTGATACAGTAGGTACAGTGATAGATGATCCCTGCTGCATGAAGTAGTGGTAGTTTTGGCCAGTTCTGGACATGCCATACCTAGTACATATGAGGCCCGACAAAGATTCAGACTGCAGTCTGTTTCTCTTCTCTGTTTTGATATTTTTAAGGCAGCTGAATACTCTCTCTGTTGTTGCGTTTGAGAAGGGTAGGCTGAAGAAGATGCTTACAAATTTACTTAGCTCTCCTAATTCTGGATTTTTAAATATCATAGCCCAGTACTCCAGGAGATCATTAGATTCATTTGTAATTAAAGCTTGCTGACGCCACTGGTTGTCAATTTTAATTGGATCTATAT
Source organism: Bactericera cockerelli (assembly GCA_024516035.1). Classification (NCBI taxonomy): domain Eukaryota; kingdom Metazoa; phylum Arthropoda; class Insecta; order Hemiptera; family Triozidae; genus Bactericera; species Bactericera cockerelli. The sequence goes on from CM044957.1 coordinate 44,139,387, forward strand.
CAGTGTGATTTGCATATATTTTCAGAAAGTGGATCAATGATGGTGGATTTAAAGACCTGGCATTCTCGGGAATAAGACACTCTGCATGAGAAAAATGGCTCTCATTTACCTGGAACCTTTTTTTAACTTGCATTATTGACTCAATGTAAAATTGCCTAATACATTTTTTTAATTTAAATACTTCATCCTGTGATTGTTTGATGGTTGCAAGTGTTGCTGTTGCACTTACACCAATATATAGTCGATCCAAGTGAAGGTACTGGTCTGCTCTTTTTTCATCTATGTCTAAACCCTCAGTTCCCTTCACATAATCTGTCTTCATAAAATTTTGGGCCAATGTTTTCAAAAGTGTGTTCACTTTTGTCTTCAAGACAGTAAATAGAGGAGCATCAGATTGAAATAGTGTGTTAAAGTCATTAAAAAGACCCAATGAATAGTCCAGGAATTCAAGCAGTACCTTGAAATACGGATTGTTCAGACATTTCAACACCTGAAAGAGAATAAAACAAAAACATTTTGTTAATAATACTCTACAAGTTACCACTCTAGAAATATTTTGTATAAACACACATACAAACAGACCATTAAATTTAATAAATTTAATGGTCTGTTTGTCTTTTTTGTATTTGCTTGTACAGTGAAAAATGCAAGATTTTTCCTCATAATTAGGTATTTAGTGGCTCAAAACTATCTGTCAACATAGAAATTGCAAATAATCTAATTCAAAACATGAGTTGTATGTATACCATTTAAATAAATTGAGGAGGTGAGTGGTCACTAAAGAAAAAAAAAAGATATGAATCAAGAAAATTCAAAATATATATATCTCCCTTGCCTTTATCCCATATTAGCTTATGTTGCTTTTGGGGTCGGCATTGTTCAACCTCATGGTTGAGGTTGGTAGGGTGGAGCACGTTTTTTATGGCTGGATGCCCTTCCTAACGCCAATGATTCTATTTAATTTAACGTCCTGGATTAGGACGGGGGTTTTACCCTCCATTCGCTGGGAATCGTACCAGCTACCCACATTAACCTCACCCAGCCTGGGTAGGGCCGGAAATGCCAGCCTCACGTGTTTAGTTGGAACAGAATTTTCTTCGAAAAGTCTGCCCCAGCCGGGAGTTGAACTCGGGAACTCTGGACTACGGGCAGTAGTCACAACCATTACGCCACGGAGGCTGACAAAGAATTCTAATAGTTCAACTGACAAGAAAATTCAAAATATTCTAATAAAATTACGATATGAGCGTAGATCATAGATAAATAGCTAAGAATAGCCAAATTTAAAGAGAAGTTGTAATTATAGAAATTCAGACTATAACTCAATTTTGCAAAACTAGACCAAAAACAATACTTTTAATATTGGAGAAATTTATGACATCATCTTGGTTTCGACAGACTCGGAAAGTAAAGTAAGTAATAGAAAGTAAAAAAAAAAAAATAGAACCTATTATATTGTAATATTAAACTGTTCCTATGTGTGAAGATTATAGTATTATATAAAACAAGAGTACCAAAGTAATCTCTATATATAAAACAGAAAAAAGGACTACCTACCTATGTTTGTTTGTTTGTCTGGAGTTGTTTAGCCAAAACGGTAAGAGATAGCGAAAAATGTCTCAGAATTGACCCCCCCAAAACCATTATCGCTTTGTCCAGAAAAATTATAAAAAGTTCAAAAAGGCATTGCTGTCCAGCAGTACGGCCATGCCTTAGTAAATTTGAAATTTAGTCCCGTTGCAAAGCACGGGCAAACGGCTAGTTTACTATATAGAACATTATTTATTTTATTAAAATATGCTCAGCAACAAGGCCATTTATGGAAGAAAAATAGAGTTACATCACAAAACCTCAAAAAGTTTTTCTTGTGAGAAAATGATTCACTTCATCAATTTCCTTCAAATGATAGCTAGTTTCTTCATAATTATAATATACTTACACAGAAAATCAAATACTAACTTTTTTACTTTTACTACTTTTAGGGTTGATTCAGTAAGTAGGTATTTATTATATAATTAATATTCTAAAAGTGTTTTACTTACTTCATCATTTGAGTGTGTTTTGTCTTCCACCAACACCAGGAGCCAATAGTGTTGTAAAGCCTCCCAGTACTTCAATAAACGCCTCACACAATTTTGCAGTGATAACCACCTAGTTTGTCCAGGTGACAAAATTTTTAGGGGAGTTTCATCACTCAGGAATTGTTTTTGAATCTCTGAAAATGTATCTATTCTCTTAGGACTCCTTGAGAAGTGGCTATAAATGCTTCGTACTAGGTCTTCTAATGAATAGGGTAGCATCTTACATGCATAAGATGCTACAAGATGAATTGAGTGGCAACTGCATTTTATGATTACTACATTGGGGTAATTTTCCTTCACCATTTGGGCAACTGAATGGTGTGCCCCCACCATGACATTGGCAGTATCAGTACAGAACCCAACCCAATTTTCTAATGGTATGTTGTTTAATTTTAGTGTTGTCATCATTTTTGTGTAAATCCCATTGGCAGTTGAGTCTGTTAAATTTACAATATCTACTACATCTATTTTAGTTTTTTGGTCAGAAGTATCGTAATAACTAACAACTATTGCCATTTGAATTTCTGTTGAAAGATCAGTTGTTTCATCAATAAATATTGAGAAAAAATGTTTCTTGAGTGTTTCAACTAAATTTTTGTTGAAATGATTCCTTAGATTTTGACGAATGATGTTGGTAGTTTTCTGTTTTCCTAACTGCACTTTCTGTACAGTTTCAGTATCTGGGAGACTTTTGATAAAGCCAACAAGCTGCTCACTGAATGAGAGTGGCAAATTGTTCTCTGTAATAAATGCACAGATAGAAGTTTCCAACTTGTTTACTTTACTAGTCTGAGAGACAAAATGCTCCATACTTTTCTGAGCTGATGCTGATTTGATATTTTGAATGTGAATGTTTGATTTAGCATGTCTTTTCAGTTCGGATTTTCCACCTTTCAGTTCCTTGCAGCAAGGAACACATCTTGCTCTTTTCTCATTCCCATCCACCTCCAGCCACCCTTTGAACTCTCCAAGACCAAGAAGGGTTTTAGAAACCATT
>CM044957.1:44142564-44152754 GCA_024516035.1 Bactericera cockerelli
ATGTAGTTAAAATCAATGTTAAGCCCAAATTAAAAAAAAAATCCTGTAAATATAAATTGAGCCCTTCGTGGTAGGATGAATTTTTGCTTTATTTATAAACTAGCCTGCCTCACCCACTTCGTCAAACCATCAAACGCCACCCACACCGACACATTACCCACCCACAACCCTCACACACCTCACACAGCTCATACCCACACCGTGGATAAACACAGATCAACCCACTCTCAACAACCATACACATCAGCACACTAAAACACACACATGCGTCATTTGAAAATCTATTTCAGAATTAATTAATAATAAGGGTTGGGTGGAAGAGATCGCTGGTAGGTGACGTCACGTCTGGTCAAGCCGCCCCTGCCTGTAGTAGAACCATTTCAAGGCTTGGATATATGAGTGATGACACACATGAGGCAAGTGAATAGAACACAGCTCGGACTCTGGAACTAAATTTATCCTCCAAAATGATAAATTTAGTTTCCAGAGCTGAAGGCTGGAGCGACCACATAGAGAAGAAACGCCTCTCAGTGCACAGAATATTCAGGAGTGAATGGACAATCGCTCGAGCTTTGGAACTGAATTCATCCTCCAGAATGATAAATTTAGTTTTCAGAAGTGGAGGCTGGAGCGATCATACAGAGAAGAAACGCCTCTCAGTGCACAGAATATTCAAGAGTGAATGTACATTGTACAATCGCCCAGGCTCTGAAATTAAATTTACCCTCCAATATGATAAATTTAAGGCGAAAAGGACAAAATCAAATACTCAAGTCATGACTCGGCACTGGGTTTCTCCATCTGAGACAATACGCAAATCGAGGCATAGCGCCACAGAGGTATTAAAAAACGTCTATTAATGTTTACAGAGCTTGAGAAAAAACAAGCGCCTCTTAGTGCAAAAAATATTCAGGAAAGAATAGACAATTGGACAATCACTCAAGCTTTGGAAATAAATGTATCCTCAAAATGATAAATTTAAATCATTTGACACGATAAATTAAGAGATCATCCCTGATTCCCTGTATTGGCAAATTATGTTGTCACCCGTAAAAATAAATTGCTTCACTATACACTGAATAACAATAGCGAAAACTGCAAAGTCTTTATTTCTTTTCGTTCCGGAGAAAAACAAGTGTTCCCGAACTTTTCTAGCACCCTGTAAAATAAATATTATATTATTCCATCAATCTTCAGTAGATCAATTTACGAACCAATTTTACAGTGGACCGGTCTGGTAGGTTTGAAAATCTATTAGAGATTTTGAACCCCACCTTTGGTACGATCGAGTGACTAAGTGCTAAAAATAGACACTGAGCTTGAACACAAGTTCGGACTTAAGCATTGGTTTCCCCATTTAAAACAATATGCAAAATCTATAGACTTAAGTCCAGAGAGGTATATAACACTTAACGCCGTGACACGTAACGTTCGTGCGAATGGCGGTGTACCACATGGTACACAATGATATCTAACATCGGTCCGGAGAATTCACTAAACCATCCCGGGTTCTAAGGGTTAAAAAAAGTTATCATACAATTAATATTAACAACTATTAAGCGATTTCACGGTCATAGTCCATTTTAAAAGTAATCATGGCAGAGTGGGTAGCGCATGAACTTGTACGCAGATGAACTCGGTTCGATGCCCGGGGGTCGGATTTTTTCAGCTCTGTGCTTGAGTGTTACGCGGGTTCACTCAAACCTCATGAGGAATAAATTTAACTATTTGTATGAATAATGCGATGTGGTGTAGTCTCGTAGTGATGTTCTACACACTAAATTTGTGCATAGTAACACTAGTAATTCTTGAACTGTAAAACCTCACACAGATCCAACTATGCATTAAATGTTCAATCAAGCATGAGGACATCGAGACCTTTGATTCAATACCCTCACTCGATGGGTTTTAATTAAAAATTATCAACCGGCCTTTTTATTTTTTAGCCCGTTTTGACTTATTTATCTTTCACGATGAAAAATTTCACTAATGAACTCAAATACATTTTCTTAACGACTCTAACAAAATTTCAAGAGTCCCGCTTAATTCAATAAAAATAGAAAATCGTTTTCAATTTTCACCAAAACGGCGCCAATTTGGCCCCGAGTAGCCTAATGCGGCCCAAAAACTATAGGTAAAATTTTAGGCACCCCAATGAACATGTATACTACAACAATTTTGAAGAATCCGGTCGAGAGTTATCGCGGAACAGACAGACAGACAAACAAAAAGTCAAATGTCCAGTACCCAAGTTAAAACAGAACCTCACTTAGTGTTCGGTTAACAAAGAAAACTCATACAAACATTCATACATTCAAAGGTTATCTATTGTGGTGACACTTTCACATTATGCAAGTATTTCTGCGAAGGTGACAAATATGTGTTCTAAAAACTCAATGTGCAGTAAATTGTATGGAAAATAACCAAGCAAAAAATTTATCATACAAATTTTGTTTCCAAATTAAAATATTTAGGATCTGTCAAAAGCTGCAATATATGAACTTCTGTAAAAAAAAATAGTGTTGTAGTTTTCTTTTCGTCATGATTGACTATTTGTTGTTTGCAAGTTACTCTTACATTAAATTTAATTAGGTACCTACTGATTTAGTGTTCCATTATTACGAAATATTTTAGATATGAAGTAACCTTAGAGGACCAGTTATGCAACTAACTGTACATCTACGTACATTAACCTCCTAAATGAATAATTATTTACTGATAGTATAGGAATTCTGTAGCGTAAGTACAAGTTAATCATTTATTACAATAATAATAATAATTCACTCATATTTGATGCTGTCTAATTAGGGCTAAACAATAATGAGCTCCTTTATGTAAGCAGTCACTGCAACTGTTGTTTTGACGCCTTTATCTCGTGGTCAAATTATCAGAACTAAGTACAAAACTAGCTGTTTCCCGGAAATTTGTCGCCGTTGTGGTTATTGCCCGTGGCGGGCGTCTTATTGAATAAATTATTGGACTAGAAAATCCCGATATCTTGAAAATGGTAATAGATATTTTAATTTTGATAATTTTCTAGTGTTTGACGGTGGTTTAGGGGGGGTAACTCTCATGAAAAAATTCAATATATTTTACGTTTGGGCTGTGGTATTGTAAACAGACAAACATTGAGAGACATAGTCAGCCAGGACAGCAAGCCAGATGTCAGAACGCACAGATTTGAGTTTTATATATAGAAATTAATAAGAGGAAAAATTCATGCATTGGTGGGATTCGAACCGCAGGATCCTCGCCTATCTGGATTACCAGACTAGCGCCGTGACCACCAATCCAATTAGAACTGAAAATATTCACAAGATGTATTTTTAATCCCTAAATTATTTTAATAAAAAAAGATACCTATGTTTATTTTTCAATCCTAAATTATTTTAATAAAAAAATACTATATGTATCTTGTTTAATATTCACTCGGCGTATATTTCACATAATTAATTTATTAGAATAAAATGATGATGGAATACAAGAGTAGGTAAGTCCTTCTCTATTATTACTCGTCTACGAGGATGTAATAATAAATTTATGAACTGAACCTGAAAACTAAATAGAAAGGTATTGGAAACTGACAAAACAGCATGTAAAAAATTGAAGAGCAGTTGAGAGAATTATTCAAACGTATTTTACACAGAATGGAAAAAAATGCATTAAAAACAAAAATAGGTATGTCGTAGTCTTTTCTTTTTGTTAAATTACAGTAAATTAAGAAAATGTTACATTCCCGCACATATATTTTTAATAAGAACTGGATGAAATTATTCGATGTGTTTAAATAAATTATAAATATTTTTTGAAATAGTTTCCGAAGTTTAGGTACAAAAGATTAAGCTTCAACTTGAAATGTCCGAATTTTTTTTTAAAGAGAGTATCCGTTTTTTTTTTGAGCCACTTCATTTTAATTTTTAATTAAAAAAATAAAATTAAATAAAATAATAAAAACGGCTGAAAATAGCCATGTGATAACTGATAAAAAGTTGGGCAAAGTTTCATACCATGTGTATTCTTTCTTTGTCACAAACACACGCACATCAGCAAACAAAGAGTTCTCGACTGAAAATTGAAAGGTAACCTTGATCTTTTGTTATCTCTTGTTAAACCTTAAGTTATTTCGATCGAACAATCATTTATTTAAATTTCCAACAAAAAACATATGAATTTCCAACGTCTCTGGTTTAATCTTAAAGAATGTTCGTTTTATTTCAAACTGCTTTAGGAATTTTGTACCATCAAAAACATTGCTGTAAAAAGAGCCAACTATGCCAATTTACTTATGATATAATATTCAACTAAAAAACAACATTAGGTATTTACTTTTGCAAAATACTAGGTATACAATGTGTCCAAGTTTTTTTTTTAAATATTTCAGAATAAAAAATATTGTGGGGGACATTCGAAGACTAAAGTAATATAAGACCATTTTTCTAAAAATGCCAGAAAAATTTCTCCGTTTACCTATAAAAAAAAAAGAAGACAAAACTTTCTTACAAATTTGTTAAATGATTGCATATTTCTGCTCAACTAACCTACAATGACAATAAATTTTATAACTTTTTTAATAATTCCAATAATTACTTTTTATATTATACTTAAATTGAACATGGAATTTTAAATGTAAGTACATTAAGGGGTTTCAATAGCCATAATTTTTTTGATTTATTTCTAATTTAACTTAAAAGTACGCCCTCCGCCACCGTTTAAAACTCCGCCACTAGCTTCTCCACCTTTAGACTAAAATGGTCTTCTCAAGAGGAAAAGTTTCGAACCACGTATTTGTTTGAACGTATCAACCATCGTGAGAACTTGGTCTTTTTCTTTACCCCCCATTAAACCCTCGGGGAAACCGCAAGCCAGCCTGTGATAGGGTTGGCTAGTTCGTTCTCTGTTTATAGTCCTCTAGCAAGAAATTTTAACTATGGTTACCATTTAGCCCAGTGGTCCGCAACCTTTTCTCCATCACGGCACCCTTTCTTTGACTTCTTAGCCCAGCGCCACCCCAGGAGAGAAAAAAAGTCAGAGGGACCTTGCAGGCCTGTATTGAGAGTATTCAGATGATGAAAAATGTCAGCTAAGCAGGCCAATTTAGTTCTCCACTCATCATTTGTCAAAAGATCACAAAAACTTTCATTGTTTTCTTTCATGAAAAACACCAAAATTTAAATGATTTCTAAATATCGTGGTACCCCGGTAGCGAACCACTGGTTTAGCCAAATCCACATTTTTGCCTACACAATTATCTCACTTGGTTCAGTCCATTTTTATCTTGGCGTAGCGCACGGCTCAGCACTTCTAAATCCAGTTCTTTCATTTCACATCTCAGGGTTACCAGATAGAAGTGACTGTATGTGGGTGGGGAGTTGGTTTTAGTTCGCCATGGCTCTCTTGATCTTGATCTCGCTACACCATGACACCTCACTGATTTATTCTCGTTCATATAAAGAAAATTGCCTGATCTTAATGCAGTAGTTATAAATATCGACGCTATTATATGTAGGTAAGTCAATGTAGTGAATTCCATCGCGTTTTCGGGTGCGGCTACTAAGTTGGCAGCTGACATAAATAAAGATATGTGTGGAACAATGTGTGTCACCTGTCACGTTGGTAACTAACATTTAAGAAAATTTTCAGGAGACTTTTTTTCCTCGATTCTTTTTTTTAAGATGAGTGTTTCACAGCCTTTTTTTCGTAGCCATAAAACAGGAGCTACAGTAGACTCTTGTGGTTTGTTTTGCAGATTGCCCATCCTGTAGTATGCCTCCATTCTGATGGGCGAGAAGTGACACAATACTTCCCATTTAGGTGCTGGGTCAACACGAGCGCACCGGAAGGTATTCCTTACAAACAACTGTAACCAAGTTTTGAATACAATTTTTTTGCTGGCTCTCGGATTCGAACTGATGGAAATTCAATTGTCTATTGGTAGCATAAGCTGTCTTATCTACTGAGGTCGGTTAATTATTTTCTAATCACAAGGTATGAAAGGACTTCCTTCGAACATACTAGGAGTAGAAAATTTTCTATCAGCCGGGATTCGCACTCGGCTCACCTGCGAGGAAGCTGAGCGCGCTAACCACTCGACCAAGAAGACTACTTCAAAGACTTTCCATAATCGATAAATTCTGAGAATTTTTACAAAATCAATTGAAGGTTGTCTAATAAATCTGAAATAATTGATTATATTCAAATTTGTTTTATATTATTATGCTAGTAGCTCTTTTCCTATAATCTGTTTTACAAGAAAAAAATCTTCACATTTTTGCTCTATCTTTCAAATTGTCTTCAATAGATAGGTACAGCTCGATAATAATCTTATTTCTACATTTTTTACAAATAGTCTTTGTAAAGCACTGTTTAAAATGGGAACGTTGTAAAGCACTGTTTAAAACGCCCCGCTAGCTAAGAACAGATTTGCAAATGAAATCACCTACAAACAATGTTTAGCAAGTATAGCAGGATCGTCATGTTTGTCATGCCGTTTACAAGTTATATGACGAACGTTTCACTTGACATAGATGATATGAAATGGCCCAAAGGGATCTATTGACCAGAACAGTCAGTCATTGCCAACTCTAGGGCCTTGTGTCACATGTTACCAGTATTTTTTGAAGTTTCTAGACTCAAGAAATTGAAATTTTGCATAAACTATGTGGTATAATGGAAGAAGTGTACTTTAGGATGAACTCAGAAGAAAAATTAAAAGCAGCCAGTGTCGATGGCGCGTTGAATGCACCGGTTCTCGTAGGATCACCGAAGTTCAGCAACGTCCAGCGAGGTGAAGACTTCGTGATGCTGGCATTCCGGCCCAACCCAGGCTGGGTGAGGTTAATGTGGGAAGCAGGTTTGTGAGTTTCCTGCGAATGGAGGGTAACACCGCCGTCGTGATATGACCTTGCAGTTGAAAGCGACGTCAAACCCAAATTAAAAAAAAAAACTTCTAATTATAAACTGACTTGCAATTTTTATAAATATTGTAATAGACCCTGGTTTAAACTTCCAATGGCTTTAGTAAAATGAAAATACAGACAACTATTACATAATTCATTTACACTTTATTTCTCTTTGCTATTTTGAACAAAATATGAGATTTTGACAGAAAACTTTTAATAAAAATTATTTCTCGTACAAAAAGATGACTGATACAAAACTTGATATTTTAAGTAGTAAAATAAGAAAGATATCAATACAAAATGGGGTTTAGAGGCACAACTCATTGGCAGTGCAAGTGTTGAGATAGTTTCATGTAACAATATTTTATTCACTAGGTAGTGATAATTTTATTGCAACTAGACTCAGAGTCGACAAATCAATATGCGGTCATATAAATAGAGTAGAAAAATTCATCCAAACTGTATCGAACCCGGGACCTTCCGCATGGCAAGCGAGTGCTTAACCACTGAGCTAATCGCGCGATCTTAGATAATAATTTCCTCCATTATCTTAGCAACTCACAGGTGCTGGGTCAAACACGAGCGCACCGGAAGGTATCCCTTACAAACAATGGTAACCAAATTAAGAATACAAATTTTTGTCGGCACGGGGGATCGAACCCGGGACCTTCCGCATGGCAAGGGAGTGCTTAATCACTGAGCTAATCGCGCGCTAATGTTTGTTAGGAAATGTTTCGATAAAGTTTGTCTCTAATTTTGAATGAAAAGTGTTTCAGACTGTTGCAAGGAAATGTTTCAGTAAGTGGGATTCAGAGTCATTTTCGATTCTAGAGAAAAAGCAAATAATGAAACGCTTCAAAACAAAATGACCTATAACCTACATGATGTACTTTTAGCTTGCACAAATGACAGCCGCTCAATGGGAAACAAGCTATTGTGTTTACGATTTTTTTTATATTATTTTTTTTTTGCATAGAGATTTGCCAATCCTGAGTTACGCACGAAGGGGGGGTCCTACTTGTAAAATAGATGTGTAATTCTATAAGAATTAGGTACAAAGGTACTCGTGTTATACATAATTATGTATATAAATAAAAAATATCCATAAAACAAATATTAGGTATTGAATTAATAAATAAATACTCTTCGCAAGAGTTATATACATTTCATAAAAGCTCTTATTATTTTCTAAAAAGTTCAATTTTCGAACATTTGTACAATGACTTCTACTGTATTTGCATCTTTTAGGAAACATGAATGTATTTGAATAAGTGCCATGACTACATATTGAGCATGTAAGTAAAATAAATAAAATGATATGAACATATCACGACTTAAATTATTCCAAAAAAAGCTGTTAAGTTCTTCAGCCATTGTTATAACGGGATTACATGATGTAATCGGTGTAGTTGAAAGCCATGTTGAACCCAAACAAACAAACAAATGTTCAAATACAGTCATAATAATAATACTCTTTAGTGGAAGGTAACCACCAGGCGAGGTTAATGCTCAAAGCATTTTCTACCACCTAACTCTCAGAGTATTATAATTATGTTGTCACAAACTGTAATTATAGAAGAAAAATTCAAGCACTGGGTGGGATTCGAACCAACGGATCCCTACGCTACCTGGATTATCAGACTAGCGCGTTAACCACTTGACTACCAATGCAGTCATACTCAAGTCTGATTTAGAAGTTTTATAGAGCGCATATTTTAATCATATTAGTGTAAATCAAGATATGATATCACAATTACTCAAACTCGCTTTACGAAATATTTGCTGAACTTCGAACTCGAACCACCGACCTCTGGTTACGAATCCGCCTTACTGATACGGTTACTGATCAAGCTACTGAGGTTGGGTTAGAGAGTGAATAATACAATATATTCAAGGCTCTATTGGCCGATTCTATTAATTTTACGAAACCTCGGTTTGGTACGAATCCCGGATTAGAAACTCTAGTTCCAAAAAAAAATCGTCAAATTAGCGCTAGTGTGCCTATATTGTATAAAATGAATACGAGATTGAGCCTGAAACCTGGAGCCCGTTCCAGAAATACTTTCTACTCTCCAAATCTCCTTTTTAACGAACTCTGATTGATTATTGCGTTTTATTGTTTTAACGCAATAATAGCGTTTTTTTTTCACAACACATAGCGTTTCCAACTCGTGTTGACCCAGCACCTAATTGGGAAGTATTGTCCCACTTCTCGCACATCAGAGGAGAGGCATACTACGGGATGGGTAGGCTACAACACAGACCACAAGCGTCTACAGTAGCTCCTGTTTCATGGCTACGAAATAAATCTTAAAAAAAAATCACCAATCAGAGTGCGTAGAAAGAGAGATTCGGAGAGAGAGTAGAAATTGTTTCGGGAACGGTCACTGAGTTTCGTCATTTCTTTCTAGAATAGAACCGGTCATAGTATGAACACGATGATGGTATTGCATGATTCTGTGGATATTTGAGATCAGGTGATGAACACATATTTTTGTCCTTTAGTAGTTTTCGAAAGCATCTAGAATTGCACCGGTAAGATCAATGGGGATGTCCAGCTGTCATATAGATTGGTAGATAGGGTGACCTTGGAGACCCATTGGACTGTGCTGCAGACAAAGAAACGGGGGTGAAATGGTTATTTAGTTAACAATTTTCCAGTGATATTATTATTATTATTCAACGCTTTATTAGGAATAAATGGACATTGTGTACATGCAAATAATTAATTTAGCAATGAAAAAAATGGAAACAATATATACAATGAAAATGAAAAAGAATAGAAAATATATAAAAACATAGGTCCTAACTAAAGGGCGGGGTTATTGCCTATGGCAATCTCTTCCACCCAACCCTTGGCAATAAAGGAGGTACATCTCATTTGCTTGCTACTTTGTTATAGAATGCAATAAAATAGTTATGATTGATATATTGTATTTTTTATCAACACAAAAGACAAGTTTCTACCGGCCATTTCAATTAGCTAGCATAGCGTGTAGAAATTAATAAGAAGTGAGGAAACGAACCCCAGTTGCATGGAAACGCCACATAGCGCGACACGATCGCAAAGGAGTAGAATATTTCTCGCGGTCTGTCTCGATAAGAGACAGACCTCTTTATAAGAGAAACCTGGAAAAAAAAATCCCGTACTTTGAGTTCTCTTTAATCCAGGTTAGACTGTACAGATACAAGGGTTGGGTGGAAGAGATTGACATAGGCAATAACCCCGCCCTTTAGTTAGGACATATGTATATATATATTTTTTCTTCTTGTTTATATTATTATTTTATT
>CM044957.1:44152854-44260283 GCA_024516035.1 Bactericera cockerelli
TTTTTTTTTTTTTTTTTTTTTTTTTTTTATACTGCGTTTACACTTGTTAAGCGGTTAAGCATTAACAAGCAATAACTAACGTAGTCATTTTCTCGTTCATTCATTCATATTATAAGATACATACATTCATTCATAAATCATGATAGAAAAGGTCTGGTTGGTGGTCTAAGTCATTGTATGTTTTCATGGCTGAAATAATTGGTGACTTTAATAAGGGATGTAAGTTGTATGTTGGACAGCTGAAAAGTTTGTTTGGGTCCATTCTGAGTCTGGGGTCAGGTATTTTGAAGCCTATTTTTGATGTAATGTATGGACTGTCGATTTTGTTAAGTAGGGTGTTTTGGAGTAATTTGATGTGATTATCTGTAAATCTACTTTCAATTGATTCTATAGGTAGATGTTCAAGCAAAGTCTTGTATCCTATGTTTTGTGGGTATTTGGGGTAGAACCCGTTGATCTTTTGAAATAGATATCGGACAAAACTTGCTTGAACATCTTCAATTGATTTTATGTCCTTCTTTGATTTTGGTGTCCATAATACTGAACCATATTCCAATGTGGACCTGACTATTGCCCTGTATAGAGTAAGAATTGCGTCGATATCCTGAACTGGCTTACAATATCTTATTATCATACCTAGTTTTCGAAATGATTTGTTTCTAGTGTTTTCAATATGAGTGTCCCATGATAAGTTGTTTTTGAACGTAATGCCAAGATCTGTACAGGTACACGTTTCTTTTGTTGGGATGCTGTTTATTACATAGGTATACTGTATTTTATTTTTTATATATCCATATGACATTTTTAGGCTTTTGTCTGGATGGAAAGACAAGCCAACGGATGTAAGCCATTTCTCAATATTATTAATGTCTTCTTGCAACAAAACACAGTCTGCGTCTGATTCGATGACCTTATAGAGTTTTATGTCATCAGCATACATTTTGAACTGAGAGTTATTTATATGTGTTTTCACATAGTCAAAAGTCAAAATAAACAGGAGACTGCTCAATTTTGAGCCCTGAACTACTCCGGAGGGCGGTATGAACGGATTGGATCTAGATCCTTCATACAAAACAATATTCTTACGATCTGACAAATAACTGGCTATAAAGGCTGTGAACGGTTTTGAAAAACCAGAACGAGACAATGCACTTAATATGGCTGTATGGAAAATAGAGTCGAAACAACGTTTTATGTCAAAATAAAGTACATCTACCTGATTCCTATTTGACAGAGCATTAGCAACATAATCCGTGAATTCTACAAGATTACTAACAGTAGATCTGCCTGTTACAAAACCATGTTGATTGGGAGTTATATGTTTGAATATAAATGTGCTAATTTTGTCATAGATTACATTTTCATAAATTTTAGCTAAGGTATTAAGTGCCGAAATCGGGCGATAAAGTTCCACATTATCAGACGCTCCTTTCTTGGGCACTGCTGTAATGATCGACTCTTTTAATAAAGCTGGAAATTCAGAGGTTCTCAAACATACATTCAGAATATAAGATAAGGGGATTTTCAATTGTTGTGCGCATTTTTTGAAGAAAATCGCCGGTAAACCATCTGTGCCAGGTGCCTTTTTTTCAGGAATATTTCGAATTGCGTCTGTAATATCTTTTTCACAAATCTGATCAATATGTATATATGCGCTTGATTCTTCTGTATCATTGTGTTGTAAGTCAATAGAAACATTATTATGATTGTGTGCACTTAGAAAATGTGAAGCAAAAGCGTTCGCGATGGTTTGTGGACTTTTGAGAGTTTCACCGTTGTATTTGAGTGTCTGTTTTTTCGACTCCTTTTTTTTGTCTTTAAAATATTTCCAAAAACGGGAACTATCTTGCTTAAGATCGCATTCAAGAGTTTTAATGTATTTGTCGTAATCATTTTTAATCTGTTTTTTACACAGTTTTCTGAGGTTAAAATATTTATTTTGTTGTTTAGAGGATTTTTGCTTTATTTTGCGAAGCCTTTCCTTTTTTTTAAAGAGTTTTTTTGATTCATAGGTCCACCACTGTGGAAACTTGTTTCTGTTTGTATTGGACTTCGAAAAAGTTGGTACATGTTTATCAATAACGGTGTTTATTATTTGATAAAAAGTTTCAATTTTCCCATTAGAATTTGTATTATCTGACATGTTGAGAACCTCTTGCCAATCAATTATTTCCAACTCAGAGCAAAGACCTAAGTAATCAGCACGTTTAAAGTTGTAATTTTTTGGTGCATCATTGGATGTGCATTCAGATACTATTTTGTTCAATTCAATATTTATGATCAGGGCTGGATGGTGACCTACAGGTTTTACAAGTCCTTGTGTTTTTTCAATCTTTATTTCAGCTGATTTATTTCGGGTTAAATTATACTGGGCAAAATTTGTAAGGCATAAGTCCAATGTCCTGTTATTTTTATTAACAACAAGCAGGCTGTCGCCCGCTTTGCGGGCCGAGGCATGGCCGTGAAAGCAAAAAATCCTTTTTCGCCAATGGCAGGTGTTGTAGTGGGAATTTCGAAAAATCCCGTCTTATTGCACATCTAGACTATAAGACAAAGCTACCCACCAAATTTCAGCTTCCTAGGACTTACGGTTTGGGCTGTAGAGCGATGATCAGTCAGTGGTCAGTGGTCAGTGGTCAGTGAGTGTCTTTGACATTTATATATTAAGATTAAATTGAGGGATTCAAGATTGAAGTGACTAATAAGTCGGATAATATGTGACTTCCTAATTGTTATATTATATATTTTTCTTCTTTTTCTATTTTTCCATCTTCTCTTCTCGTCTTAAGGTACCTCTTTGTTACTAAAATGAACAGTATAGTTAAGTTAGATGTTGCAGTTTAGAAATCATTTGGAATAATAATAATAATATCGCCTCATTTATACTACCCGATTAAGACTATTAAAGTCACATTATTCCAGCAGTAAGCCCAAGACATATTATTATATGTGGTAAAATCCCTAATGGGAGGATAACTTGTCATGTCCCGGCTGGGTTTCGAACCCACGACCTCTGGAATCTCTGGATTCACAGAGTCCCGCCTTTACCACTGAGCTACCGGGACAGACTGTCCCGTCAATAAAATAAAATTTACTGACGAACGGCTCACCATGAGAGTTTCCAAGCTGACATAGCATGAAATCAAACTATATTTTTTTTTTTAATCAAATAAAACGGTCATTTTTATTTACATTATATTATATTTTTCTACCGACCTCAGTAGCTTGATCGATAAGGTAGCGGATTTGTAACCTGGAGGTCGGTGGTTCAAGTCCCGGTTTCAGCGTGGATGTAGTAAAGCGAAATTGAGTAGTTGTGATATCACGAAAGTGATTAACACAAATATGATAAATAACTACTGGAAGGCAACCACCAGGCGAGGTTAATGCTCAAAGCATTTTCTACCACCTAACCCTCAGAGTCTTATTATTTACTATGTGGTCACAAACTCAAATTAATGAGGAAAAACACAACATGCACACATGTCTTCCACCCATACCTTAATAATAATCACTGGTAAAATTATTACCATGATAATTATAAATTACAATCAACTAATAGTTTGTTTATGATAGCATGCAGTATTGTAGGCCGACCTCCGTGGCTCAGTGGTTAAGAGCAATGGTTGCTGATCCGAATGTTGCGGGATCGAATCCCGGACGGAGCGGAAAATTCTAACCGAGTTTTTCCGTTTTCAGAATGGCATGGATGTAAAGGTAGTGTCCTGAAGTAATGCGAAAGCGGTTCCGGGGTACAACTACTTTTTTTTAAGCATGTGGTTTTGACTTACTTTTCACACAGATTATAAATCACTCCCCAGTAGGCGTCAGGCACGGCGAACCACTCGCAGTCTCCAGGCCCTATGTTGATGTTGATGGAGCAGAAGTTGTTGTTCTCCTGGTGTCCCGGAGTTCTGGAGCCTGGCACCTGGAGGTACACACAGAGTTAATTTATAATTAGCTGGGAAATTTATAATTTTACTTGGTAGAAAAATAAGTTTACTTGGTAAAAATAATTATCTTATATTGTAGGAACAAGTATTATAAAATAATTTGTATTATTTATAATTATTGAAAATAAACAAGTCCCAACCTGTTGGGCATATTTAATAAAAAAAGAAGTTTTAAATTTAGTCTTTAGTTCACTAACGATGCCGTAACTGGCGAAATGGCCAAAATAATTGATTAAAACAGAAAAAGTGATTTCTAAAAAATTGTTTTCCGTCTTCAAATTATTTTGAATAATATCACCTTAGGTATACTCGTATTACTCATTAAGGACTAATGAGTCCCATGATTCCAGCAGTAAGCCATTACGAGTATTACCTTACTTTACCTCCATGGCCATTCAAACCTAGTTGGTTTTTGGCCTCGTCAACAAATTGCCTCCATACTGCTCTATCTTGTGCTTCTTCTGCGGTGGTGCTCAAATTTCTGATATCTTTGTGCACTTGATCAAACCATCTCAGTTTTGGTCTTCCTTTACGAGTATTAGTTGGTCAAAAATCAAAATCTCAAATGGGAGGATAACTTCTTATGTCTCGGCTGGGTTTCGAACCCACGACCTCTGGATTACCAGACCGACGCCGACGGACGCATTGACCACTGAGCTACGGGGACAATTAAACTTTCTTTTAACTTTGACAGTTTCTTTCAATAGATCATTTACACATCATCAGCTCAACCGAACTCAGTGGCTCGATAGATAAGGCGACGATTTCGTAACATGGAGGTCGGTGGTTCGAATCTAGTCAAGCAAATATTTATTGCCGTGTCGAGACTCGGCTGCTGGGTCCCAGCTCATGTAGATTTAGGGATGATTCATTGATTCATACTTTTAACTCAATATCTCCGTTCTAACCGACCTCAGTAGCTTGATCGATAAGGCGGTGGACTTGTAATCTGGAGGTCGGTGGTTCAAGTCCCGGTTTCAGCGTAGATTTAGTAAAGCGAGTTTGACAAGTTGTGATATCACGAATGTGATTAACACAGATATGATAACTTTTTACATACAAAAGTATATTAAAAGGTCAACGTTGAGGTTAACCTATAAATAAACTAGTAGTAAGGTGTGAAGCGTTTTGTAAGGTTTTTGCTTCTTTTTTTTTTTGATATAGGTATGTTTTGATTTTTTTGTAGATCACAAATGTCCAGAAATTCATCAGAATTCCTATCAGACAAATTCAGAATCATGGAAAAACTTACATTTATTTTAGGTACTTTTCTAAATTATTTACAAATTTTATTTTTACAAACACTTGTGTTTATTTATTTTATTTGATTATCATTCTTCTTCTACCACCTTCTTAACAGTGTATTATAATGTCATTTGGTGTATGTCGAATTTCATTGTAATTGACACACACCTGTTTTGTAATGTACTTAAAAAATAAATAAATAAATTACATTAAATTAAAAAAATAGATAAATTTAACTTGAAAATCATACAAGGGATATCTCACCTTTTTTAAAAAATTTTTTTTTATAACATTGTTAGATATATTTTTTATTTAAAAAATATATATCATTGTTAGATAAAGTTATTAAAAAGTTATTAAAAAATACATAAAGTTATTTAAAAAAAAAAAAATGTTTCGATATCTCACCTTCATGTAAAGCTGCACCGTGTTCATGCCTAGGATCACGTGTCCCACGTGAGACAACATGTTCCCGGCAGACACCACCCGCGCGAATGCAGGCAATTTCTGCAGCTCCTGCAGTTGCACTTTCCACTTCCTCTCGTCTGATAGGTCCACGTTGGTTCCGAAGCGCAGCATTTTCGTACCGGGCGCCGCTTTTATGCCTGGCACATTCTGCAATTATTAAACAGTCAATTAAATAAATTAATAAAAAATATTTATGTAATTCAATGTTATAACTTTTATTTATTAGATTAGATTTTATTTATTTGTATTATTATTTTACAATTTTTTAGAGGTTGGCATAATATTATAGATTATAAGACCAATATAAAAAGTACAAAACATTCACATATATATACACAAAGACATTTACCTATAAAAATAAATATATAAAATACTAAAAAGCAAATTATACATAATAGAAAATATTTGGCATTTGACATTGGGCTACAATATCTCATCTTTAGGGCGGTTTTATGTCACAAGCTGATAGGTAGAAACCCGTATATTTCCTTAGCTCTGTAGAACTAGGGCTGACAAGGAATTCAATAAAACTCATAAGGCTTATTTGTGGTTTGTTCCAATATTTACTTCTTATGCTACTAAAGAAAGGACAGTGGCAGAAGAAGTGGTGCATGGTGTCAGGCATGTTTTCCTCACAAAGTTCACAGGTTTTACCTAGGTAGAAAGTTAGCTTGTTGTCTCTTAGCCATAACTTCGTAAGTCCCTCACAGGCTAAGCGGAGCTGGGCAAGGAACCTAATTTCACTGTTGGAGAGAGCCTGATTAAAATAGCCAGCAGCGGGGGGTATAACCCCACCTGAGCCAGACACCACTTTGTAGAAGCTGTTAAATTTGGAATTTTCTATTTTGAGAAGATCTTGACTACTGAGGTACGACTCGTAGGCGATGACTATACTGTCTATCTTTTCTTTTATAACTCGGGGACTTTCCTCATGCCATAAATGACCAAATCCTGTTAGAGTGAGAATCTGCTGCAGCTGTAAGCACCAGTTGTATTTCTCAAGGGCAAACGAATTTTCATTTTTAAAAAGATTATAGCACAGTTTGGGCCAGCGTGTGTTGTCCATAGCCAGAAGCTTGAGCCACCAGTTTAATGTTTTTTTCAACCATATTGATTTGATATTATGGGTTGTGAATTCCCTTCTTATCAGATGGTTCGGAGTGTTGGGTGCCAGAAATAGCATGGATTTATAAAAACGGACTTGTAATTTCTCCAACTGATCTAGGTATCGAAACCCCCATACCTCCGAGCCATACAGTGTGGTTGCCATGACTACACTCTCGAACAGTTTTTCCCACGTTCCCAGATCAAACACTTTAGAGTTAAGTATAATTTGCCTGATCCTGTTTATAGCCAGACCACCTCTTTTTACCAAATCTTCAGCTGCTTGCAGAAAGAGCCCGGATGAGGAGAACACTATTCCTAAGTATTTGAATTTATTTACTATTTCTAGTGTTTCACTATTGTACGTAAATTTGATATTTCTACCCAAACGACCTCCCCTTCGACACACCATGACCTTAGTTTTAGCAGTATTAACCTCCATTTTGTTTTCTTTGCTATATTTGGACAATATGTTTAGCTTTTCTTGAAGGTCTTCAGCGGATTGTGAGATCAGTACCATGTCGTCTGCAAAAAATAGAACTTGAATTTCCTGGTCTAGAATTTTTACCCCTTCAGTTTCTTGTAAGTAGGACTCGAAGTCGGAGACAAAAATGTCGAAGAGGAGGGGGGATGACGTATCTCCTTGCAAAATTCCGTTATTAATGTTAATTACCTCGGTGAAAGAGTCATTGACCTTGACCTTAAAATGGGCCTTCAAATACAGGATGGCCAAAGCGTTAATAATTTTATTACTAATACCTATCTTTCTTAGCTTCTCAAACAACAGAGTGTGGTTTATTTTATCAAAACAAAAGCGATAGTCAATAAAACCTAAAAATACTTTTGCTTTAGGTTTTTGGAGAACAGCATTGACAATTGAGCTAAGAGTATAAACATGATCAGTACAGCTTCTACTGCGGCGGAAACCGGCCTGGTTTTCTGGCAGTATTTTATTATCCTCGCAAAAATTTTCCAGTCTTAAATATATAATGTAAGTAAATATTTTTACAATGGTGTTAATTAAGCTAATTCCTCTGTAATTGCTGATGCATGACTTGTCACCTTTTTTGAACACAAGAAACATAACGATCTCTGGCCAGGTAGGGGGGAGGTTGCCCGTGTCGAAAATGTCATTGAACAGGTCCAGGATATTGGATCGCCAGCACGGGGGGAGGTGCTTGTAGTACTCGTAGGTGAGTCCGTCAGCACCCGCAGCCTTGCCATTGGAGCAGCGCTTCAGTACAAGATCCAGCTCGGACGCAGAGATCCGCACATCAAGTACAGGGTGGAGTGAACTATGTAGCAGCTGGGCAGACTCTATACTGTGTGGATCACTCAATGAGAACAACTGTGAAAAATGTTGGTGAACTTGCTCTATATCTAAATCAAGCTGTTGGAAGCTTGAGCTCTTGAAGAATCCTACTGCCTTCCAAAAGGAGCAGGAGTCCTTGATATTTGACATTTTGATTTGTAACTCTGTTATGTATGTTTTTCTTTTTTCGCAAATAAGGTCTTTGTAATATTTTTTGTTTACAAGGAAGCTGGAAACATCTTCTTCCACTGTGAATTTTTTGCGTTTGCATTTCCTGTAACTATTTCGCATTTTATATTTTGCTGTTTTACAGCTGGAGTCGAACCAAGGATTTCTTGATGAGTAGTAGATAACATTTAAATTATCATCTATTGAACTGATTTTATTTGCTACATTGGTGATTGAACTGATTAAATAGTCGGATTTTGATTTTACACATAAATTATTATTCGTATTTATTTTGTATGTATTTCTCATTTCTTGTTTGTAATACTCCGTAGTTTCCTTTGTCCATTTAATTTTTTTACTCCTTTTATTTTTATTATTTTTCGTCTTTTTAATCTTATTCGTGCATACAGCTGTGATCGGAAGGTGATCCGACTGAAGAAATACTTCTGATACAAAAAAGTCTGCAATTTGTTCGAGTCCTGTAAAATTGACCCATACTGTGTCGACGATACTTTTCCCCTTGTGAGTAACAGAGGTAAACTGGCCCTCGTGATCACCGGGTGATCTACCGTTCAGTACTATGAACCCTGCGCTCTCCATTAGGTTCAGTAAAGTTTTGCCTTGAGAGTTTTCTTGTTTGTCCAGGGAGCATCTGACGTGTGATATTAGAGTTTTCATTCCTGTAAATATTTCCCAATCAAATTGGTTTTTCAGACCTATTCTTCCATTAAAATCACCTCCAATCAAAATAGTATGGTTAAAAAAGGTTTCACTTATTTCTTGTATATTACGTTCGAGTTCTTGGAAAATCTCAATGTTTTCTTTCCCTCCTGACGGTTTTATGTACACACTGCCTATTATCAGCTGCAAACTTTCAAAAGAGACAAAGACCCAACTGTGGCATTTTTTAATAATATTTGGCTCATAACTATCATTGTGCAATAGCACGTGACCGCCACAGAAACGTCCCCTCCTTCCAAGTCTAACAGCCTCAACTTGCAGTGCTTTATACCCAGGACTATGTTTAGAATATGATCGTAACCATGTTTCGTTTAGACAAATAATATCTATTTTTTGTTGGGTAAAGGTTTCCACGGCTTTATAAAAGTTACTTGGACCATTGCAGTTTAGCCATGTTATATTTAAGTTGTCTTCGCCGCCTCCGCGGGCTGGGGGGGGGAGGGGGCTCGGTGTCAAGTTTTTTAGCGGCGTGCTTGAGTACATAACAGTAGGGATGGGATTCTCGACTCGTTTAGAATATTCGATTCAGTAGACTCAGTTCATCAAAAGTAGTCGACTCAGTGAGTCGACTCTTTAAGAGTCGCGGTTCTTTGAAATTCTGTATAATTTGTTTCACCTTAGATAATGGGGGTAGTCGATTCAGTAGGTAGTCTAGGGAGTATGGATGGGATTCTCGACTCGTTTAGAATATTCGGTTCTGTAGACACTAGACTCAGTTCGACTAAATATTCATCTGAATATTCATATTGCCCTCCCCTACATCTAGTTCTCACTTATCCCCTGATATCACATTAAGAAGCTAGTAGAAAGAAATTAATTTTGAGTGGGTAACAGACTTGTTTTCAATGGATAAAGCCATAGTCAATCCTATTCAAGAGTTTGAAAGATTATATTCTTAAATCGTCCCTGACGGTCCCTATAGGACGGGACCGATGCGATGAGATGTTGAGTGATGACGTCAGTGGGTAACAGACCTATTTCTAATGGCTAGTGCTAGTGGGTTAAACCAGACAAGGAAATGAGCGGTGAGTCGAAAGTCGATACTTTAGAACTTCGAGAGTCGATTCATACGACTCTTCAGAAATAGTCGACTCTTCGAGTCGACTCGCTCAATATTTACCCATCCCTACATAACAGTATTTTCAAACTCGTCGGAGTCGGTGTGGTAGGTGACACTGTTCTTTTCTGATTGAGAGGGTGTTGTTGCATGACGTTTGGAATTATTTTGCGATGTATTTGGGGACTCTGAATGTGCTCTTTTTGGAACCTTTTTCGGAGTGCGACTATAAGGATTTTCAGGTGTTATTTTCTTATCATAAGCAATTATTTTTCCAGCTCTCACAAAGGCATATTTACCCTGTTTTCTTAATTCTGCAACATCATCATAAAGAGCCTTTTCTTTTTCTCTAACCTGGGGTGAGGCATCTTCATTCATATAAATCTTTGTTCCTTTCAGTTTACCCCGACTTTTTAAAACGGCGATCTTTCGGCGTTGTGTTGTGAAACCTAGTAAAACTGGTCTTGGTTTACCGTTTGGTTGTGTTTTTAGTCGCCTAGCAAAATCAAGTTCCAACAGAGAGAAGTCTCGCAATTCCAAAGTGTTGTTTATAAGTCTCAAGATAGCATGTTCTAGGTCCTGGAAGGATTCATCCGGTTTATC
Organism: Bactericera cockerelli; assembly: GCA_024516035.1. NCBI lineage: Eukaryota > Metazoa > Arthropoda > Insecta > Hemiptera > Triozidae > Bactericera > Bactericera cockerelli. Next base: position 44,163,506 of record CM044957.1, read on the forward strand.
TTGAAGTCCAAAAATTATGATATTTCTCCTACGTTTTTCAAAGTCTAGCTGAACGATGGCTGAGGAATGTTTCGATAGCTCTTCCTTCATAGGTTCTAGAGATCTCTGTATAGAATCGAGCTTTTCATTAACTTTAGTATCACTAGACAAGGCCTCCATTTGCATATTTTTAATATTTTTTATTTCATTGAATAAATCTTTCATGCTAAAATTCTCGTTTTCCCCCATTATTAGTGTAAACACAATAAAATTTAATGTGCTGGACTTGTCCAATATTTATTATGATATGGTATAAAATGTACCTATAGCTTAGTGGGTGCCGTTAGGTCTGTCTCTGTACCTAACTCCACGTGATATCAATGAGAGGAAGGCGGGGAAGAAAGGGAAACTATTTGTCCCGTAGTCTGGTACTCGCCTTCAGGTAGACACCACTCAGATTCCGGGGAACCCCTCACGTGTTCATGATCATGTGAGACTCATGAGGCATAGCATAGATATAAATATGTAGATAGGTATATACTATGTATGTATAATCAGTCTGTGATAGTATGGAGACAAGTAGATATAAATTAGATAGGTACCATCACTACATTAATAAAGCTGGCATCAATGTAAACTTAGAGCGTTCAGCTATCTCCCGGACTGGATACCAACTATCACAAACTTTGCCTCTTATCAGTGATGCAACCTCAGTAGGTATTATCACTAGTTTGATATAACTTTGAAGATCAGAAGAGGTAGGTACCAATGAGTCGAAGCTCTTATCAATAAAATAAATAGTACTTGGTTGTGTGTGAACAAAGTTGGTAGTGCTGGATCAGCTTAGAGAGATACCACCTATCGGAAAGCACTGGTAGCTTGATTTGAAAACTGCTATCTCTCGGTTCTGCTGATAACCAATTCAAAATAACGATTATTTATTGATAAGAAATGCGTATGTCATGCGCTGTAGTCAATAATGAGTACGAATAATTAGACTCTAATTTCCAGAGAAATGGAACTTTCTTCTACAAGGGTACTTTAGCCATCTTGAATTTTGCTATCACAAGATTGATGAAATATAGATTTCGCACTTACGGCTCAACTAGATTGTGCAGACATGTATACACTAAAGCGGATTGAAGTTATCGGTCCAAATATTATATTTAACACAAATTAGACATAGAAAAACACTTAAAACACTTTTTTAAACAAAAAACAAAGATTATAATCACAGACACTGATGCTTACTTTACAACGCAACGTTGCCAACCCTAACTTTTATTTATTTATAAAAAAAAAAAAAAAAAAAAAAAAAAAAAAAAATTCCTCCATTCCATGACCTTCTGGTATCGACCCAAGGATACATGCAGCATTAGCCTTCTGAATGGCCAGACCAATTCTTTGAGCAAGAAATTGTTTAGATCGGGGTTCACCCGTACATCTAAACAATTTCTCACCCAGTTGGTTCAGCCATTTCTTCGAGGCCACACTCCACACACCCATGGTCTCTAACGCCAAAGGTTGAAATTATTTAATATTTAATAAATAATTATTAAATAATTTGTAATTAGTAAATAGTTATTAATTATTAAGAAGTCAATTGTATGGCAAATTCCCATGATAAAAAGTTAATTAGAATCCAAAAATCTGCATATCTTTCTCAGATTTTATTTTTATGATAAATACCCCAATACGAATAATAATAGCACCATGTTCTGACTGTTTGAACGAAGAATCGTAGAACCATCATACTGAATCTGTTATGGTCCGGACTCGGTAAAGTACAAGTTCATCATCATAGGGTGGCGTCATCGTGAACGATGGTAGCCAGACAGTGGAGGAATGACTCAGCACTTCTACCACTGTCTATACAAGGAGGCTAATAATTGACAAGGGCCCCCAGAACCAAGCCAATGCTGGTCTACTCCCTGTCGACTAGTAAGCATTAATGTCCAACGCTAATGCTAATGTCCTTAAATAAGAAAATACTCACCGTGACGCCTGGGAACTTTTTCCTCTTCATATTATTTCCAGATGAGTCTTTAGAATCAGAATCGGACAAGTTAGCATTTGTGCTTATGTGAGCACCACCACCTGCGTTCTTTTCTCTCTCCTCCTGAAATAGCAAAAAAATTAATATTTTTTTTCAACAGTGATTAAAATTTATGCTGCTAAAAAAAATAGGAGAAAATGGTATAAGAAGTGCTTTATTTAGACTCTCAGTGCAAGACAGGTAGTCTCAAAATGCCAACAGTAAACAAAATAGGAGTCTTATTTACACACACATGCGATTTAAATCCACAAAAACTGTGAGGGCCTTTGTCATAGAATTGAAAATTCTTTTATAAAAATAAGCGTAAGAGCCAACTGTCAAATCTTAAATATAGTTTAAGAAAATATTGCGCTATATTTATATCCACAAAACTCGCCAGTTTTGAATACATAAATGCGATAAAACGACCTAACTGATGTACTTTGAGCTAACTCGAATGACTTTTCAGCATAGAAAGTTTCAATGTAAATGAGGCCAAAAAGATTTTTGAGTACATTGGTAACAAATTAACATCAATAACTGGCAGCTCAAAGACAAAAACATACCTGAAACACGGGCTTTCCCTCGCTATTCAACGAGGGAATGCTACATCAATTTTGGGTACTCTGCCCAGAGGGAAATCATTGGAGGAGATTTTTTTTATTGACTAAAGAAATGTGCTAAAACTGTTTTTAAAAATATAATAATAATAACGCCTTATTTATACTGCCCGATTAAGACTATTAAAGTCCCATTATTCCAGCAGTAAGCCCAAGACATATTGTTATGAGGTAAAAATCCCATATGGGATTATAACTTGTCATGTCCCGGCTGGGTTTCGAACCCACGACATCTGGATAATCTGGATTCACAGAGTGCCGCCTTTACCACTGAGCTACCGGGACAGACAGATAATAGATAGTCTGACTAATTTTGACTCACCTTTAAACTGTCCTGAAAGCTCGACGCCTGGTATTGAGCATACTTGGCGATGGATGTGTGAGATCGGTGACTGATGCAAGCCCAAACTTTTCGGCCTGGGTTCTGGGGATCCATGTTTTCGTCTGAAGTCTGTTGCACTTGAGTTCGTACTTCTATCGAGTGTTCAGGATTCGCTTCTACCAGGGTTTTGGTTGAGAACAATCCGAGATCTGCGAACAGAATAGAAAGGATCTGGTTTATACTGCCACGGTAAGACTGAAAAGTCTTTTTTATTACAGCAGTCCAACAGGTCTTATTTATTTATTTACACTTTATTTTTTATACAAAACAATCAACAAAAAATTATTAACAGAGATAAAAAAAATTAACAATATTTACAAAATAAAATATAGAAGAAAAAAATATTTAAATTTACAAATGTCTTGTAATTTGGGGCGAAGTTAATGCCCTAGGCATTCTCAGTCTCTTAACCCCGGTGGCACCGGTTATGTATTTCAAAGGTAAATGAAACATTAAAGTTAGACTTTCCGCATTGAACACTTTTTTATTTTAATAACCATAAATATATTAATTTTATTTGATTGTTCAGATATGCTTCCTTGTCTTTTATATTAGAGTGAATATTAGAGAGCATATGATATTTTAATGAAATTAAATTTAAAAATGGTTAATCCATTACTCATGGGGTTTTCTAGATGAAGAGAACCCTGTTTCGAGTAAGGATTCAACTCCATTATAACAGTGGTAAGAAATTAATAGAAGATATACCCACGCTCACCGTGCACACACATAACACGTCTTGAAATTTGAAGAAAAAAAAAACATTCACAAATTTTGACAAAAGTCTTTAAGTCAAATTTAAAAGATTTTCCTTTAAAACAAACAAGAAAAATCGTAAATTACTTAATTAGGAATGGTTTAGCAAGGACTTTTTCTACGATGCGATGGTTCTCTTCAGTATACAAATTCATTTGGTTGTCTTTTATAACAAATTAACCGACCTCAGTAGCTTGATCGATAAGGCGACGAACTTGTAACCTAGAGGTCGGTGGTTCAAGTCCCTGTTTCAGCGTAGATTTAGTAAGGCGAGTTTGAGTAGTTGTGATATAACGAAAATGATTAACACAAATGTAATAACTCGTGTTGACCCAGCACCTAAATGGGAAGTATTGTGTCACTTCTCGCCCATCAGAGGGGAGGCATACTACGGGATGGGCAGGCTACAACACAGACCACAAGCGTCTACAGTAGCTCCTGTTTCATGGCTACGAAATAAAAAAGGCTGTGAAACACTCATCTTTTTTTAAAAAAAAAACTTAACTTAATAAATTAATAGCGAGAAAATCCTGTTCTGTAGAGAAAGGGTTGGGTGGAAGAGATTGCCACAGGCAATAACCGCGCCCTTTAGGTAGGACATTATTGTTATTTTCTTTTCTTTTTTTACTTATTTATTTTGTCATTTGTTTGTTTTTTTTTTATTTTTTTTTTAATTTTATACTGTTACCATTGTACTTTGTCCTCGTAATAAAGCTTTAAAAAAAACAACAAGTGTTCGCTTACCAAGTTTGAGTGCTGCCGCCAGGCCCCGCACGACAGCGATCGGGTGCTTGAGGCAGAACTCCTGCAGGTTGGGACTGAACGCCTCCTTCTTGTGCTCGAGGAACACAGAGGGGGTGGGCGGGGCCACCTGTTCCTTGGAGAGGTGAACGCTGGGGGGGTCGGGGGGGCACGGGGGCGGAGCTTTGTAGCTGAGAATGTTACAGTTGCTCAGCCCACTGAACCCTTGCTTCTTGGACACCTATAATAATTATTATTAAAAAAATATTAAACAGATTTAATCAAGTTTTATTTACCAAATATAGTATATACAATTTACAAGAAATAAAGTTGAAAAAATTAAACAAAACTTGATCAAGGGCGGTGCTAATGCCTACGGCATTCTCTTCCATTTTTTATAATGGAAGAGATCTCTTCCATCTTCCATCTCTTCAATTATTCAATAATAATAATTTTATTTTTATTGTTAGTTTACCTTACGGTGTATACAATTTTCTTAAAATAATCTAGTCTTAAAACTAACTTGATATAATATAATATTTACTTCTTCTAAAAACAAATAATAAATGAGGAGAAGATAAGTATTGAAATTTAGTGTTGACGGAGGAAAGTGTTGATTAATAGATTGGGAACGTTCACGTAGAAGAAAGACAGTGGTAAGATAGAGGGAAAAGACTGTATGGTCACACTGAAATCTCAGAAAAGGAATATGGCACAAGATCTATAAGTCTGTTTATTAATTGTATTAATAATGTATTGTCTATTGTAACCATGTATAAAGGGCTTGACCCGTAATTATACGTCCGTTCTGCGGATTATTATTATTATTAATAAAAAGTTTTCCTTTCAGAGTATTTTTAAACACCTCGATGATTGTCTTCGCGTCCATTTGAATCGACAGCTCTTCCGGTTGCGGAGACCCGGGATCCGACACTTCGGTGGTGGGGGGTTTGACGTCGTCAGACATAACATGGCCAGACAGGGAGGCTCCCGAGTCTGCCGTATCGTGCAGGTCCTCCTCCTTGGGTTTGACAACGGATTGCAGATGAGCGGAGTCGTCGCTCAAGTTGGGGAAGAAAGAGTCGGCGGGGTCCAATATGTTATCTGGCGGAACAATATAGAAAAAAATTGTCATAATCAACAAACCTTCTAAAAGAAACTAAAAAAATCAATAAAATTATTTTATTAGTAGTAAACATTAAATATACTGTACCATATACAAAAATTAATTTCAATTCTATGAGAGAATGAAAAGAGAAGGAAATACTTTATGGGCTACCTATAGCTGGCAATTCTTCATCTAGTTACTAACTTCGAAAGTGTGTTTTATGAGTGCAGAACGGTAGAAAATGCGAAAAGTTACTGAAAATTAGTTTAGCATCAATCTCCACATTACCTTCATCTTTGGAAAAACTGTCCATTTTCGCAAAACAATTTTTAATACAACTTGTCTTCTCCTTTTTCAATTCCAAGAAATAAAATGAGCTTTCGACATGGTATGAATATGCAACTTACCATTGGAAATAGGTTCCTCCTTGACCGTAACGTCAGGGGTGGATGGAGAGCCAAAATGTTTGAGCAAATCCTCCGCTAAAGAAGTCGCAATGTCTTTCTGGGACAGCAATGCTTGAAGGTCTTGTTCACTCACTGTGAGGTCATTGGATGACATGGGCGCCATCTTCTGACTGTTGGAATTGGCTGAAATCTAGAAGAAAGGAATGTGTGAAAATGAATATTTATGAAAGAAATGATCGAAGAAGGGAAATACAGTTTTTTTTTTTAGATTTTATTGATGATGACAATACATTGGAAATACACTATTACAATTAGGTACGTCTATACGTAAGATTAACTTAAATACTAAATAGATAAAATATTAACTGATATAACATGTGCTATGCCCTAAACTACCCACACTAAGAAAATCGGTGACTTTCTTGTTTTGTGAGATAGTTAGTTAATGATGGCTTTACGCGCTACGAGGAATAAAATTGATATGAGGTTATATTTAAGACTTAGTATATTTACTGTCCCCTAGAATTGATTAAAAAAAATTCTAGGTGCTTGTAATAATAATAACAATATCACCTTATTTATACTGCCCGATTAGGACAAATGAATCCCATTATTCCAGGAGTAAGCCCATTATTATGTGGTCAAAATCCTAAGTGGGAGGATAACTTGTCATGTCCCAGCTGGGTTTCGAACCCACGAACTCTGGATTTCAAGTCAGACGCCTTGACCACTGAGCTACCGGGACAGCCTTGTAAATTCAGAATTTGGCATAGACATAATATGAGAAACTAGTCTTTTTTATTTATTTATTCTTTAACGTAAAATTATTGTATTCATAATTATGTATGCTACTTTTTGTCTGTATTTCTAACGGCCGGGTCGAGACGCGCGCCTGCTTGGTCCCGGCTCATGTAGATTCAAGGTCACGTAATCGCTTTGGAGCTCTATGATTGGTGGAAAATTTGACCTTAATTTTTTTCTTTTATTAATATTTTTATTCATTATCATTATTATTTTATTATTATTATCTTTTTTCTTTTCTTTTTGTTTCTAATCTAAGCAAGGCTTTTTTATGTATATAATCTTAGGAATATTAAATGTATGTTCAAAATGTCTGTTTAAATTTGAAAATAAACAAGACCTTGTTAAGACTGCTGGAATAAAGGGACTTTTCAGTCTCACCTCGGCAGTATAAACAAGGTAATTTCTATTCTACGTGAGCAGGGACCTAGCAGGAGAATCTCGACCCGGCCATGAATGGCTTTGCGAACCACCGATTTGCGATCACTGATGAACTAAGAAAGAACTCACTTGACTAAATCCTTGCTGACCAAACTGATATTGTTCCTGGATGAAATTGTCTTCAACACTGCTGTGTGCTGGTGAGGTGGTTGAAAATTGAGAACCATTCATGTTGAAGTTTGTGTTCTGAAAAATAGAAACAATAAATAAACTTAATTTTGATATAAATTATTGAGAGGTACCTAAGTAAAGTACACATAGTCAAATAATACACTATTATCACGAGCTGTGAAAATTTTGAGCTGACAGCTGATTTATTTAACACTTTACTTCTCGATATCAAGTAAGTGGTAACCGTATGGGTTTGATGGCAAAGATTGCCTCAGGCAATAATCACGCCCTTTGTCAATATTATTCTTGTCAATAAAGAGTTATTATTATTATTTATCCTGAGCTCTCAAAAAATCGAAGAATTAGCTGATTCGTCCTAATGACACACACATGCAAGAGAATGAAAATGAGCTCTCATCAAAACTTTAACAAGTTATCGTGGGAAAGTTCTAGAGCAGGGTTGATCAACCTTCGAGCCACCTCGGGCCACAAGGGATTAATCTAGGAAGCTTGAAGGCTGCAGAGGTAAATAAAGGTAAAAATGAAGGTAGGTGTATAGAGGGGGGGAGGGAGGGGGAAGGGAGGAATTGTATAAAGTTTTTTTTTTGTTTTTGAAACTGTTAAGACTTACTCCTCTAGGGGTTTTAATGTATAAAAAAATTACTACTAGACCAATGTTGTCTCATGTTAATATTTGCTGAGCGGGCCGCAAAAATGAGCTTGCGGGTCGCAGGTTAGACAACGCTGTTCTAGGAGGTATAAAATCTCGATCACTCACAGACAGTTGCTTGATATTTAAGTTTGGATATTGTTGAATATTTGGAACCCCTGATCTCAGGACTTGTTGCTGTTGTTGTTGTTGCTGCTGCTGTTGTTGCTGTTGTTGTTGTTGCTGTTGTTGTTGTTGTTGTTGCTGCTGTTGTTGTTGTTGTTGTTGTTGTTGCTGCTGTTGTTGTTGGAGACGTTGATGTTGTTGCATAAGACGGTACTGGTGTTGAAGCTGCTGAAGCATGGTCTGAGAGAAGAAGGGAAAAAGTAAATAAATTTGGTTATTTAAAGCAGCTCACTTGTTGGGTACGAATGACTTGTTTCCATCAGAACTAATTTTGATTAAGGAAAAAAGTTAAGGTTATCATACATGTGTTAATCACTTTCGCGATATATACTCAAACTCGCTTTACTAAATCTTTGCTGAAACCGGGACTTGAACCACCGACCTCCAGGTTACAAGTCCGCCGCCTTATCGATCAAGCTAGTGAGGTCGGTACTGATTTTGTTTAAATACTAGCCTGAGAGTTTTTAGTTTCCAAATATCACATTCACAAGTTTGATCCTACGTACAGAGTGAATTGTATCATTTACTAGAATTTTCCCAAATTGACAACATTAAGATGAAACAAAGCTTACTCATAATGAATGATAAATAAAACCATGATCAGTGTTCGTGGGCTCGATTCTTTGTCATCTTTTGCCTTATTGTATTGTGTGACATGGATTTTCACTGCATTGTAAGCAGAATTATAGAGAGAGAACGTAAAAATATTTATTGAAAAATACTTTACAACTGGTGCCACATGGGCAGTTGGATAGGAAATGTAAATATCAGAGAAGTATTCCTCTGGAGATATCCAACAAAATTACTACCAGAAGCAGAGGTCAGTAAATTCAAATGTCTTGTATGCAATAATATAAGTTCATAGGTAGATTTATTGACTGCCTACCTGTTGTTGAGGAGATATATTCGCCGCATTCTGCTGGAGAAACTGTAAGGTTTGCAACTGCTGCGCACTGAGATAGAAAGATGGCGGTGTGGGAGGTTTGTTGGATGCTTCATATTTGAACCGTTTAGGATTGTTTTGATTGGGGTAAGGGGGTGGATGTGCATGGCCTCGGTTCAGCCCATTCTATAGAGATGTTGGCAGAAAAAGAAAAAGAAACTGTAGTACAGAAGCACTTTAAGTAGGACAACTGTTTGATTGGTTAATTAGAGGGGAACAGTGGTGGCTTTGGAGAGTGGACTAGTGCGCATGACCGCACTGAACCATTCATTGGTAATTGGTAACCAATCAAATTTCAGCTCAATCCGACTTTTGGTTCTCGAGTTATAGCGTTCTAAACATACACACAAACGAATCATTTTGTAATGTAAGATAAAATCTGTTTAAACCAATATTACAGAGAGGATCACATCATTTTTATTTTTTATTTATTTTACTTTGGGACTTTCTCATTTGTTTTTATAAACTTGATCCATTGAAACCCATCAAATGTGAATTTCCTTTGTAAGACTACATTTTAAATTACATGTCTCTTTATCTATTTCAAGCCTCTTTAAACCCATAGAAAGTCTCCAGTTAGTTAGGCTGGTTAAGAGATTTGTTCCCGTTAATTGTTTGAGGGACAAGCAAAACAGCACATGTTCCTATCTTTTCCTCAAGTACCACATTTGTTATATAGGACAATATAAGAAGTTACCCAATACCCATATTATTCTAAGGTTTACCTTCCTGATGTTTCTTTTGGTGCAATATTGCATTTTGTGAAATAAACAAATGGTGATTTCATAATTATAATATTACTGTCTATCATTATTGTGAATTTCATTGAGAGTCCAAATAAACAAATAGTGATTTCATAATTTTATAATATTACTGTCTACCATCATTGTGAATTTCATTGAGAGTATCTTGGTTTGTATGACTTACATTTGACTTGAGTAAGTCAGTCCTTTGTTGCACTTGCAGTTGTTGTTGATCTTGCTGTGCATGTTGCTGCCGTGATGACATCTCCGCAGATATGGGAAGGTTCCATGCTTCTTCTATTGATGGTAAAACACGCCGCCTGAAAGATGGACAAGAGTATTACAAGAAATTGGATTTAAGGGATTTTCTTTTAAATATAAGTTGAAATATTCATCTCAATAATTGCTCAAAAGTTTATACCAACAGGAATTTATCAAATGGTGTGTAATATTTACCTCTACCATCAATATAAACAGAATCAGTATAATTAGTATAAACAGAAATGTGAGAATACCCTATTTTGTACTAGGTGATCATCACATTACACTTTTTGAAATATTAAATGTTTTCTTGGGTCTCTATGGACTCCTTTAAAATATTCTGTGATAAAAGATGAAGATGAGAAAGAAGAAATCACTATTGTTTCGGATAGTAAAAGCTGTTTGGAAAAATTATATAACACAAGTAAATCAAATAAAAACGTTGATCACATTATATTGGAAATCCTTCAGGAGATATCCCACTTGTCAAAAAATAACATCAAGGTCACATTCGTCTGGGTCCGCGGTCACGTGGGCATCTCGGGTAACGAGGCTGTGGACCTTCTGGCCAAACAGGCAGCCAGAAATCTAGAGCCCCCTCTTTCTTTCCCTATGCCGCATTCTGACTTGAAGCCTGTCACAGATAAATATCATGAAGAAAAATGGAGAGCAAAAATATGTAATAAAGATAACAACAAAGGATTATTCTATAAAAACATCTTCTGTGTAAGCGACAGTAAAACATGGTTTTATAAAGGTATAGCAAACCAGAAATACATCGTTGCCTTCAACAGATTAAGGTCTAATCATGGCATCTGTAAAGCTTATCTTAATAAAATACAATTGTCTCCAAATAACGTATGTGAACAATGCCTTGTAAAAGAAGATTTCGAACATATATTAATGTGCTGCATAAAATACCAGGACTCTAGGAATGAACTATTTCAAAGACTGAGTTATATCTTGGACCAGCCCTTTAATTACGTCAGTATTATCAAAACTGCCTGCTATAATTCTGTCTATAAATATCTTGCTAAAAACAAAATATCCACCTAAAATAAAATGTAATCTCTATTATGTAATTTAATATGTAATGTGAAATTAATAATAAATAAAGTGGCTGTATGGGGTTATTTTTGCCCCAATGCCAATGCAAAAAAAAAAAGATTAAGATAAATTTTAATATGTTTATTTTTTACTTCCTGATAATGTTTATTGACCTACCTGGACCTATCTATAATTTCATACCCCAAACATGTAAACCCCATGTCTTTTAGCAATATGCCAGATTCTGGCACTGCAACTGTTTATCCTAAACTTTATTAAACTTACTTGCTGGTAATGCTGGGCATAGGAGCATTACCCAAATGACTCTGCAAGAATCTAATCCTCTGTGAAACGTTCTGGGACATTCCTTGGGAGGAAATGATCTTGAGGGACACCAGTCACAAGGTAAAACCAAAATGAGGAGGAAAGGGTCTTGTTCCCTAAGCCACGGGTTGTATCTGAGAGACAGATAGAGTTTATCTATGATTAAAATTCAATAAGTTAGGGTTTAAAACATAATCAGGAGGCAAAGAGTAGCTGGGCTAGTATTAGAGTAAAGAGCAGAAATCCCATGTGGGGCTTATCAAGTGTGAGAGTTGGGGCATTTGGGATGAAAATACAATAGAAATTACCTTGTTTATACTGCCAAGGTAAGACTAAAGAGTCTCTTTATTTCAGCAGTCTAAACAATGTCTTATTTATATTCAAGTTTGTATACCTACATATCACCATGGCTAAAGCAACACCGCCTAAGTCACATTTTTTCAAAATTGAGATTTTTGTTCTAACAAATAGAAATGTTTGTTTTGCACCTTGTGACAAAGTTTTTTTCAAAAATTCCAAAAGATAGCGCTGTAGTTTCATTTATAGTATCTCCACACATCTGATTTTGGCTACCAACACCGCCTATTATTCAGTTCTAATTGCCTCTTGTAAAATTGCAAAAAATTAGATAGGCGGTGTTGCTTTAGCTGCGACGATATATTAAAAATTCTTAGTGCAAAATTGATAACTTAGGTTGCTTGGCATCAGTTTTCCCTATCTGAGACTGTACATATAAAAAGTCCATTATTCAACCCTTAGGGTGAATAAATTAATAGAAAAAATTGAGATCTTAAGTCCTGACTTAGCTCTGGCTTTCTCCATCTAGGGTGGGATTAATAGACATTTTTGTTATACCTCTGTGGCACTGAATAATGTTTTGCGTACTGTCCATATATTGTGACTTACGGCAGAATTAATAGACAAATTTGTAATACCTCTGTAGCGCCAAGTTTTTAGTTGCGTATTGTCTTAGATGGGGAAAACCAACACTAAGCAATGGCTTAAGTTATCAATTTTGCCTATTAATTTTGCCACAAGAAAGTACACAAATCAAGACTAAGCACCACAGTAGTATTAAAAAAAATGTCTATTCATTTTGCACTTCTAAGGTTATTGTTTTAAATGGGGAAACTAATGCTTGAGTCTGAAGTTGTGGGCCATAATTAATAGACATATTTGTAATACCTCTGTGGCACTAAGTCACAGATTGCATACTGTGTAAGATGGGTAAATCTGACGCTTAGCAATGATTCGAGTTAGAGAATTTGTCTATTAATTTCACCTACGATTGTAATTTTGTTTATTAATGTTAAAAAGTTATCATATTTGTGTGAATCACTTTCATAATATCACAACTACTCAAACTCACTCTACTAAGGGCGGAATTAATAGACGTTTTTGTAATACCTCTGTGGCGCTAAGTCACAGATTGCGTATTGTGTAAGATAGGGAAAATCGACACTTACCAACGACTTAAGTTATTGATGTTGTCTATTAATTTTGCCCTAAATCTATGCTGAAACTGGGACTTGAACCACCAACCTCCAGGTTACAAGTCTGCCACATTATCGATCAAGCTACTGTGGTCGGATTTTGTCTATTAATTTTGCCTTTAGACTTACCATGTAAGACTAATACTTAGGGCGGAATTAATAGACAACATCAATAACTTAAGTCGTTGGTAAGTGTTGGTTTTCCCTATCCTACACAGTACGCAATCCGTGACTTAGCGCCACAGAGGTATTACAAAAACGTCTATTAATTTCGCCCTTAATATCGAGGAACCACTCAAGTCACCTCTCTTATTAGGGTCAAATTATATAAAATAGGATTTCAATACAGATAGGTACTATAGTGAGGTATCCAGTGAAGTACAGACCCTATTTATTTTTTATTTTTTAATACCTCCTAATTGCTTTGGATCAAAAAGATTGGGTTTAATTTCCATATTTATTTTGAACTACAACTCAAGTTCTTTTGGTTCTGAAATTTATGTCTCTATATTTTACTTACGTTTACGTGGTACCTCTTCAAGAACCTGTGATTTTTATTTATTCGAGTTTCAGGAACGGAGAATAACTATAAATTAATTTTTTGTTACTATACTAGTTTTATTCATTAATCAAAAGAAATAAATGAAATAAATACATAATTAAAAATATAAATTGATTAGATTATAGATTACGATAAATGTTTGAAGTTTGAGAAGTTACAAATGAAATATTGTAATCAATCCTTTCGAGAGAATGTATCTAAATTACTACAGGGTACGGCGAAATTCTATAATTCTCGTTGCTGATGATACCAACGAATTGAAGTTATTACCACACGGGCATGTGGGAATTTTTAATTTCCAATGAAATTTCTCTTCTACAAATAAAAATTCCAAGATTCCGTTGCCGGTTGCCGCGTTCTTTAAAATTTAAGATGAATGTCAGATCAACCTTGTTTTCCCTCTTTCTAACAATTCTAACATTTTTAGCAAACTATTGGATGAAACAGTTGTGTTTAGGCAGGATGACTCTCATAAATTATTTTCTCACAGGCAATTGCCTGATTAAATTTAACAACCTCGCTCAGAGTAGGATCATCTTTCTGTGGTTCTCAATTAAAATTTTCAAATCATGCCGATTTCACGGTAAGATCATTTTGGTGAATTGATAATTAATCCTAGTATCCGACTTTGAACCGTTCACATGATGATCATCAAGAATATACAGCATCAGCGTAGATCCATACTCTTTTTTTTTGTCGTACCCTGTAGCGTAAATTAGTGAAGAACTCGTGAATTAGCCTGCTGTAAAGTTGCAATTTTCGACTGTGACCTTTTCTCAAGCGATGATACCCAATGTGTATTTTTACTTTCCTTATCCTATAATAAGGAAAGTATTGTATTCGTCGAAAATTTGACCTACCCAGCTTTACACATTTCTGGACGAATCATAGCCTCAGGATACCAAAAAAGTGGTTTTCAGCCATTGGTCCGTGCGTCTGTCTGTGTGTCTGTCTGTGTGTCTGTGTGTGTGTGAACAGGATATCTCAAGAACGGTAGCTAGAGACTTGAAATTTGGTATGGTAATAAATTTTATACACCAGACGAACCATGAAACTTTTGGTTGAAATCGGCCGCATTCTGCGGCCGCAGGGCCGCAAATATTGGCCGCAAGCACCGCTTCTTTGAATTGGTTAAAGATACAAAAAAAGTTCGAGAACAACATTTTCTCAGATTAAAAAAATAATAGGGGTTCACTCTGATCATTTTTTTGATATCTTTAATTTTTTGGAAACCGGCCCCAATTTACCGGTATTGTAGGGGGACCCGATTGGACTAACTTTTTTATTATTCATCCTAGATGGGGGTTGTGACATATCAAATTAAATGATTTTGAAGTGCTGATCACGAATTTGGCATTGATTTTTAGTTATCTGTTACCGTTCAGTCACCAGTGGCGGAATTCGACTCCTTTTTGGGAGATAAGGAAAGTCGTGTGATGTTTACACCAGATTTTTCCTAGATATAGTAATAATTGTTTGTTACCTTTATTTAGTTTAATGAATTAATTTAATGAGAAAATTAAAATCTATCTTTACCTATAAGTATGAATGGTCGATTGATTAGGATAGAATTAATGTTTGAGAAATTACAAATGTAATCAATCTTTTCTAGAAAATATATCGAAATTACTAAAGGGTATGACGAAATTCTGTATTTCTCGTTGCTGATGATACCAACGAATTGGAATTATTACCACACAGGCATGTGGGAACTTTTAATTTCCATTGAAAATCCTCCTTCAATGTATGTATAGATTTAAGATTCCATTGCAGCGTTCTTTAAGCTAAAAACTGAACATCCTGGATCAACCTTATTTTCTTATCCTTTGCAGACTGTTAAAAAAAATAAGGGCGGAATTAATAGACAACATCAATAACTTAAGTCGTTGGTAAGTGTCGATTTTCTCTATCTTACACAGTACGCAATCCGTGACTTAGAGCCACAGAGGTATTACAAAAACGTCTATTAATTCCGCCCCAAGTCTATTTTGGCCAGACTGACATATAATATTTTCATACCAATCAATGTACGAAATGTAATTATGTATGTATATAACATACTCATAGTCAACCTTTGCTCAGAGATGTAAGGCGAAATTAATAGATAGACTATATCATAAATCATTGCTAAGCGTCGGTTTTCCCTATCCTACACAGTACGCAATCCGTGACTTATCGCCACAGAGGTATTACAAAAACGTCTATTCATTCTGCCCGTACATCCAGGACAGAAGATTCTCTGTTTTTACTACTTGGAAGGTGGGTTCATTTTTTGGACTTGGAACTACTTATTAACTCTGTTAATCATCATTGAAAGAGCTCGAAAACTACTCATCATGGTTTCTCGGAAAACTGGGGAGCCCAACCCAACCTGCTGGACATGGTACATTAAAAACAACTAGACTTTAGGATAGGGCCAATGATGTTTTCATTTTATTTCACAAAAACGAACACAAAAGAGTTCCTACTCCCGATAAATCTTTAGAAAAGATCTCGAGTAGGTAATAACAAAACAATCAGTTAAACTTGACTCAAATGATAATTTTATTGATAATATCTAACATGAGATTACATTTACACATTTGCAGTAGACTTACTATACATACACATAGGTCCATAAAACTGATTCACTGTAAAATGATTTTTATCCATATGAAGAAAAAGTTAAATAGGTACCTCACAATCTTAGCAATTTCTAAAATGATTCTTTTCGAATTAACAATAGTTTTAACAATAAAGAAAATTCAACGGTAAATATGATTATATGATAACCAAAATGTGACTACTTTTAAAGTAGAGAATAATATTTACAAGTGTAATTTGTTGAGTATTTTTCATCATTTCTTCCCGAAAAGACAATATCTGATTTAATCCAGGAAGAGTAGGAAAAATTGATGCGTTAAATTGTCTTGTCTAATTCTATTTTTTGGAAAATGTGTAGGAAATAGTCCCCTGTATATTTGTGTGATGGCTTGGTGAATGTTTAATTGTTTAAACCATATACATCTACAGATCTTTATGACCTTATCTTGTATAAAGAAATAGGTAACATGTTAAATCAGGAAGAGTTGAGGTAGAGAAAATGTTCAAAAAAAGTTATAACAACACAATAATGTTGTTATTCAGAAAATTTGGGAAGTGATTCTCTCTTGATATGTTCACTTGTTCAGGGTAGATAAAACTATCTTTATCAACGACAGACGGTACTCGAAGACAGATCACTGGGAACTTTTCTTTCCCAGGGGAAGGAGTGTGTCAAATGGTATGTTTCTGAGCCCGATATTGGCCCACTCAATCATAACATCGTCGGAAATTTTCGTCTCCATGAATGGGTACATTTGGTTGTAAATAACTTTCCAGTTGTGATTGATGAACTGCAGAGCAAAGTCATCTGTGGAAAGGAAAAATATACATAATTATGTAGGTATTCAGACATAAAACACGAGTAACAGATATATGATTTTCTAGGTACTGAATACGAATATGATTTTAAATTTTCATCAACTGTTATAGATATATAGTCGGAATTCGACCGCTCTTCGAAAATTTGAAGAAGAAGGAAAATAAAGAAAGAAATTTAATATGAGAGTTCAAGGGATAAGGCAAGTCTTGAGATATTTACACTACTAGATTTATTTCTCTTTTTCGGACACCCGTGATGATATTATGCCCCAGATGAGGCAAGTAAAGAATATATGTATTTTTTTTTTTTAAAATCTAACGTTTACGCATCAAACCTATTGTACTTTGTGACATAAATTTTCTTCTGAGGCAGGAACATCTAAAAATTGATCCGAAGCCAATGTCCCATAACCAGCTTATCAGTATGAATGAAAGGTATCTTCACTTCTCCCTCCTGAGGTACCAGTCTTAGTGAGAACGCATGGATTTGGAAAGAGTAGGTCAACGGGTTACACAACTGAACTCTACCTTTCTCTGTCGAGTCTGCTCAGTAATTTCAGTATCAGTTATCAGTATCTCTCTGATCAGTGACCAGTGACATGCCGTGTAATTTTAGCTATGAAGAGCTTCCTTGCCTTGTGCATTTATGTGATTTTTTGTAGTACGGTGTCTCCGTCTTGTGTTTTCGAGTCCGATTTTGGATTTACTTTGAATTGCGGTATAAAAAAATCGGGACTGTTTCGAGTGCGTAATTTGGGCGGAGTGAAAGGTTATGTCGGTGTCGGTTTTAGTGTCGGTGATGAACTTGGATTTAAAGATTCACTTTCTAATGTAGAGTCAACAAATCGGAGATCTGTGAATCCGAAGAATGGAAGTCCTGTGGTAGGAGCCTTGGCTCTACCAACGGACAATAATGCTGAGATCACAGCGAAATCCATGTCGGCCAAGGGAGACGAAGGATTTTCTAGTAGATCTATCCATGGCATCAACACACGTCGAGCTGTGCCGAAATTTGCAGTTCCTCCCTTCAAGCCCATTACACCATTGAATGTAGAGGTACCCGCTTTTCATGCGTTACCACCATCAATTGCCAAAGTACCAACTTTACCAAATCAACCTGTTCGGCGTTATTCAGTCGTTGGACCCAATGTAGATACGAATTTCGCTATCAAAAATGAACTAGGATCTGGTAAAGATACCATAATTGATGATACATCTTTAAATCTATCAAATGATCTCAGTGAATCAAAAATTATTCTAGGTCATTCATTAGAAAGTATTGCTAAAGCTTCAAATATCAGCATGGATACTCTAGCGGCAGCTATAAAAGTTCGCCAACAAGAGATAGCACAAAAAATTGCATTGCAGAAAAAGCATCAGTCTATTCTAGTAACTCTTCCTCCGACAACAGAGAGCCCCACTGTTAGGACGACCGCTTTCGTGTCTACTACAACTACTACTGGAAAGCCCATTATCAAAGTGAAACACCACATGAATGGGCCTCATCAAGTCATGAATGCACCCAGAGAATACTATCCCGTCTCTTATGAAAAAGACTTTGATGACAACTTCACTTCTAAAGTTGAGCTCCCAGACACAAGCTTTGAGTGTGGAGAACAAAAACATTTTCCCGGCCTGTATGCAGATGAAGATTTGGGGTGTATGGTGTTCCACGTGTGCGCCTTTACTGATGATGGTCTGGTCATGAAGAGCTTTCTGTGTCCGGAGTCCACTCTGTTTGATCAAACTATATTGAAATGTAATTGGTGGTTCTATGTAGACTGTAAATCATCCAAGAAACTGTACGATAGCAACATTCCAATGTCAAAGAGTTACCAACTCATGAAAGCTCTCACTTTCTTCTCATCATATTCAAGCAATAAGGATACAGAGGAACGAAGGTAGAAATATCTCTTCTGTTCATCATCATCATTCATTCGTTCATCAGTACAATTTCTATTTATTACGTATTAGCTCCTCTATTTCTCTAGACTCTCTAGGGGGCGGGGAAGTCATTAGTCATGGGTTCAAGACATAACCCGGCGTTGAATAATTATTATTCACACGTATGGTTTTTAATTTTAAATGACACGTCAACGTGTTTTTTTTTTTTTTTTTTTTGGCTCTAGTTGGTCTCTGAGATCATTTCTCAAGTTTATTTTAAGGTCAACCACCTTTCTCTTGAATGCAACGATCTTATTATTGAATTTGAATATTATATATTAATGTGAAACTTGACGTTACCCACCTACTCAAACTATATCTATTTAAAATTTTCACTTGAAAAAAAGACATCTTTCGAAGATGATTTTCTTGCTAATAAGAAAGAATGTTAATGAAATCTAGCAACGATGGGAACAGAAAGTTAAACTTGGAGAAAAAAAGAGATATTTTTCAAAGTGACCATCATTTATTACAATACAATACCCTGTTTATCCTGCAAGAATAAGACTAGAGTTCTTTTACTCTCTCTCAGTCCAAAAGTCTCATTTATTGGTTTAATAATGCTCAATTGACATTTTAATAATGTTCTAGTAGAACTAATTGCAAAGGAATTCAGGTCGATCTATTAAAGGTACATAGAATAGAAAAATAAGTTAATTTTGAAATAACCTTGAAGGTCAACCATGATAACTTTTGCACGCTCGCGTCAACGGAGTCGAAAACGCATCTATGTATGTTTATATACTTTTTGAAGCCATATTAGTAGATATTTACCTATATTATATCTGTACATTATATAATTATACATAATTTATTTATATTTTTGTACCAACAATAACTTTTCTTGTAATTTGGTTTCAACGACTTTACCGATTTTCTTTTAATTTGGTCAATCGATAGGACTTATTGAATTTTTCATCGCTTTTGAAATTTGGATCGAATCAGCTGAATGGTTCAACTGTTAGGGCCAACAACATTTTGACGAAAATTTCTGAAAAAAAAAAAAACTAAAAAGCATCCTTTGTGATAATGTGATGGGAGTTAATTCACGTTTAAGAAGACCACCTTTCGGATAATCGGCGTTTTACAGTAGTTTTAGGGCGAAATTATTAGACAAATTTTATAACTCAAGTAATTGCTAAGCGTCGGTTTTCCCTATCTTACATAGTAAGGAATCCGTGACTTAGCGCCACAGAGGTATTACAAAAACGTCTATTAATTCCGCTCTTAATGCTAGTGCTACCTTAATTACTCAACGGTTGATTTGCTACCATAATTACTCAACTTATGGATGATTCCGTCTTGTAATGTCATCCCTATACTAAGGAGGTGTTTTGAAATGCTAGTTTAGGTAGTTAACCTTCAGTGTTTTACTGCCTTACTGATGAGAAAAAATTCCTGATAAATAAGCGTCGAACCACTAACTTCACGATTATTTTGTTGAGCAAGTGTTGGAATATTGTTACCTAATTGGTAGGTACCTATGTTTGTATTTAGGTATTGAACGAAACAGGTTGATGAGATGCATTGCTAATGTTCATTTCTGTGATTATTTCATTAGTAATGATTATTTCATTATTCATTAAGCCAACCTCCGCGACTCAGTGGTTAAGAGCATTGGTTACTGACCCGGAGGTTGCGGGTTCAGATCCCGGCCGGAGCGGAAAATTCTAACTGAGTTTTTGAGTTTCCGAAATGGCATGGATGTAAAGGTAAAGTACACTAAACTGCCCTGAAGTAATGCGAAAGCGGTTCAGTGGCACAGTTACCTTTTTCTTTCTTTTCTTTTTTTTTAAAGAAAGGTTTTTTTTTTTTAAAAAAAAAGCTCAATTATCGGTGAAGCGTTTTTTAATTTGGGATTATCGTCACTTTCAACTACATGGTTATATTTCGACAGAGGTTTTACCTTCCTTTCTCTGGAAACTCACAATTAAACCAGCTAGGTACTCAAATAAACCTCAACTAACCTGAGTGGGGCCGGGAATTCCATCTAAGCCATTTCTGATCTATCATTACTTCTAATGGAATGGGTTTCATTACGTGTAATGACTTTTACAAATACAAGGAAAGTCACAAACCAGCCACTCAAATTAACCTCAAGCAACCTGAGTGGGGCCAGGAATAGCCAGCATACGAATTTGAATGGTCACCCATCCAAGTCCTAACCTCGCTGGACGTTGCTTAACTTCAGTGGCTGAATGAGAACTGGTGTATTCAACGTGCCATTGACGCGACGTTGGCACGGTGAAGCGTTAGAATTATTGTACTCATCGTAATAATATTGCTTCTACATTAATCTACACGTTATGCTTCTACTTTTGATGTATGGAGCAATAAGTAGGTATATCAGTATAAACAGAAAAGTGAGAAGTTGTACTAGATGTACATGAATATCAGAACATACCTACCTGGACAGCTGTTTCGAGCTTATTTGCTCTCATCAGCAGGTAATAGTTCTGATTATCCATGCCATCAACTAACCTCTCTATTTTAATCAGTAGGTATAAACAGAAAAGAGAGAAGTAATGGAGAACTCGTAAAGCCTCAAACCTGTCCCGTAAAATCGGCCATCTTGGTTCGTTTTAACACAGAGTACCTAAATCACAACAATAACTAATTATTACTTCCGAGAAATTTCTAATATTAGAAATCGGAAGTATTGCGTTCGTTTTTTTTTTTTTTTTTCTTCTTCTTCTTCTTACATACTAAAAGTTTTCATATTTGTGTTAATCACTTTCGTGATATCACAACTACTCAAACTCGCTTTACTAAATCTACGCTGAAACCGGGACTTGAACCACCGACCTCCAGGTTACAAGTCCGCCGCCTTATCGATGAAGCTACTGAGGTCGGTTTCTTACATACTATTGAAGGTATTAACGGTAGGCATATTTATTGGATAGTTTGTTAATTATGGGACAAATTTATTACCCATGAGAGGTACGTTATGACGTCTCCATTTCTTATGGCTCCATAGTTTGATGACTAAAATGACTGGCCTTATATAGTGCTATAAAAGTTATTCAACGTTTGACGTTACTCATACTCACGTCCATGACCGACCTCCAGTTTCTTGTCGAGGTCCGATTTCTATTTGACACAAGACAATGATTTTGTACTCATTTTATATGCTGAAGGTTTAGGTTTACGTACCGAACGTGTCTTGTACAATACAAATCCACAAAAATTACACTTCGTGTTATAAAAAAGAAGAACGCTGTTCCCTAAAAAGAAGTGATATCATGAGTGATATACGCCTGAATCATTTTATATGCCGAAGGTTTAAGTTTACGTACCGAACGTGTCTTGTACAATACAAATCTACAAAAATTACACTTCGTGTTAAAAAAAAAGAAGGAGAACGCTGTTTCCTAAAAAGAAGTGATATCACTGATATCATGAGTGACGCCTGAATCATTTTATATGCTGAAGGTTTAAGTTTACGTACCGAACGTGTTTTGTACAATACAAATGAACACCGAACAGTGACGCATTATCTAGCGTCGATGGCACGTTGAATACACCAGCTCTCGTTCTGTCACTGAAGTTAAGAAACGTCTAGCGAGGCTAGGACTTGGATGGATGATCATTCAAATTTGATCCTCGCGATGCCGCTATACCCGGGCAAACTCAGGCTGGGTGGTGTTGATTTGAGTAGCTGTTTTGTGAGTTTCGAGTCGGCTATCATCATCAATATTATAGTTCCCAGATTTTGTACCTTGGTTCAACGAGGGGTTGTTTTTAGTAAGTTCGCCAAATCCCATTCTCCCGATCTCATAGTTGTTAAGGCCTTTCTCAATAGCTTGGACTTGGGGGTGTAGATACATATATCACAATGTGTTTATACTCTGTGGTCCTTGTTCTTGGGTTCGGTTTTGTTCGCTATTTGCGTATCGGGTTCACTGTTTCCTTGGAAATTTTTTCCCCTCGTAAAAAAAAGCTAGCCTTACTTGTTAGGGTTGGATGATTTGTTCAATGTTTATAGTCCTCACTTCCTCAGACACTAGTCTTCTCCCTGTTTAACATACCCCTAGTCAGACACCCAAAGAAAGTGCAGGTACTTACTCAATTCAGTGTTCCCCGGGATGATATTGGTGGCGTGGACTTTGAACCTTGGCATCTCAGGTTGAGACATGAAACCAAAGCGAGTTATGTTGAGAACAACTTTGTCGTCTTTTTGCATAGGAACTCCTTTTATCTCCCACGGGACTGTTACATTTTCTGAAATACAAGGACAATAATAATAATAATGTTTTTTCTTTGGTTTATTATATCACAATTTTAGTGGGTAGCGCAGAATCATAGGAATTTTCACCACTTTTCATATACAATATCTTATTTTTGCCTATAATACCGCCACTGGTCGCTGATCACATCAAAGCAGCTATAGGTACTCATTTTTCCTCACGAGCTATGAGTGAACCTCGAATATCCACGTACAGAACAGAAAAATGCCTAACCCGCTGGGGTCCAACCAGGGTCACCATGCATCCCTAGTGCGCTAACTCACTCGGTTACGATGACTATACTCATTATACCTAAGAATTACAATATTATTTTTTTTAAACGTCAGCCGGAAATGTTAGCCTCACGTGTTCGGAGGGAACAGAATATTTTGTTATTAAATCCTGCCCAAATCGGAATCGAACTCAGGATCTCTGGTACACGGGCAGTGGGTAAAATTATGTACTTACCAAAGACCACGCTCCAGTTGCCGTTTGTCTTGATGGGAATCTGAGCAATGTTTCCCGCAATCTTGTAATTTCCATCAGCTTCTAGACGAGGGTAGAGAGCATCTACGGTGATGCGAATCTGGTCGGCATCCATCACGTTCGCCCTGAAACCATTTTAACTAAGCTATTATATTTGTGTTAATCACTTCATAAACCTGTATTTAACTAAGTAAGCTATTATATATATTATTTGTGTTAATCGCACTTTCGTTATATGAAAACTACTCAAACAAGCTTTACTAAATCTACGCTGAAACCGCCGACCTCCGGGTTACAAGTCCGCCGCCTTATCGATCAAGCTACTGAGGTCGGTTGGTATTTGACTATTTATCATTATAGAAGCGAAAATAATGTAATATTCCAGTCAACATAAGCCAAATGTGTCCCTGAATATGATATCTAATTTAGTCGAACCTGGATATAAGAGAAACCTCAATAAAAGAGAATGATTTTTAGGTCCAATTTACTTCTCATAGAGGCAAAATAACCTCATTATTACAGGAGAAACCTGGATATAAAAAAAAAAAATTAAAGAAAAATAATTATTTGTATTAGAAAATATTTAAAATATATGTAAATAGCCATTAATAACCTAGTCATATAGGCTGAAATTTACAAATTATTCAACTCACTTTAAATCCATGATATGGGCTCCTGTGAATCCCCTGGTTTTGACATTCGAGACATCGACAGCGCCTCCCAAGAGACTGCTGGCATAGGCGAAGGTGACACTCTTGACGGAAAGCGGATCCGCTGGAGGTAGGCCATATGGCTCATAGCCTGGGAATACAAGTGTACAGAAGATTTCATCAGCAAACTTTTTTATGCTTAGATAGTATTTATTAACATTAACAAACAACTAGACACAGGTTTGTTTCAATACCTGAAGTATTGTTGATTCAGTTCCGGGGCAAAGAAACTATGATATTTAACTGGTACTGCACTGGTAGTCAAGTGGTTAACGCGCTAGTCTGGTAATTCCAGGTAGCGTAGGGATCCGTTGGTTCGAATCCCACCCAGTGCCCAGTGCATGAATTTTTCCTCATTAATTTGAGTTTTTGACCACGTAATAATAAGACTTTGAGGGTTAGAAAATGCTTTGAGTATTAACCTCGTTACCTTCCACTAAAGAGTGTTATTATTATTTAAGATACAGTGATGAGACCAGTACCTATATGTTTGCGAAATGAAAAAATTAAATCTGTAAGAATAGTCTTTGTTGACTTACCATCGGCTAAATCAGGAAGCATCCTTTGGAAAAGTTCCTTGAGGCAGCCATCTGCTTCAGAGTCATCTCTGTAGCATGGAGTGAATGCTGAAACATGAGAATGAATGTTTTTTACTCTTTCATTTAAACTTTCTACTTTAAAAAGCTTGATCACTAAGGCGGCGGACTTGTAACCTGGAAGTCGGTGGTTCAAGTGCCGGTTTCAGCGTGGATTTAGAAAAACGAGTTTGAGTGGTTGTGATATCACTAAAGTGATGAACACAAATATGATAACTTTAGTTACTTTAAAAAGAAAAAGGAAAAGATCAGTCAGTGTTTCACTACCTTTTTTATTTCGTAGCTATGAAACAGCAGCTAGTACAGACGATTGTGTTATAGCTCGTTCATCCCGTAGTGTGCTTCCCTTGAAGCATGTGATCATGACCAATGATTCTATAATCCTCTTCATGATGGCTTTTAAAATACATGAATTGAATAAACTGTTGTAGAAATCACATCACTTTTCTATAATAAATTAATTAATATTTTTCCCCTCATTTTTTTTTTTTTTTTAAATTCAAAATATTAGTTTCTGACTGCTTTAATTAGAAGTACTTTCTACTACTCAGAAGGTAGAGAAAGTATTGCAATCTGTCACTTTAGAGAAAGTATTGCAATTTGTCAACCTCAGAGAAAGTTGGATTCTCTCTTTCCAAAAAAAAAAAAAAATACTTTTTAATTGAATTAAAAATGCCATATCAAGCATCATTCTGAATATCAAGGTCTTAAATTCAATACCACACTCGATGGGTAAAAAAATAATAATAATAAGTTATCTTATTTGTGTTAATAATGGAAGGATTGTGAAGAACGTCCATCACGACCGAAGCCGCTACTGGTAACCGCTCACAATCAATCCACTATAATAATGCTTTTTCTTTGTGTTATTATGTCACAATTTTAGTGGGTAGCGCAGAATCATAGGACTTAACCACTTTAATTTACAATATCTTGTATTATTTTTTTGCCTAAGATTCTGCCACTGGTCGCTGCTTCACATTAAAGCAGCTACTCATTTTTCCTCACGAGGTATGAGTGGACCCCAAACATCCAAGTGCCAGCGTCGATGGCATGTTGAATACACCGGTTCCCTTCAGAACACCGAAGTTAAGCGACATCCAGCGAGGTTAAGACTTGGATGGGTGACCATTCAAATTCTAATTCTCGTGACGCTGGCTTTTCCCGGCCCCACTCAGGCTGGGTGAGGTCAATGTGAGTAGCAGGTTTGTGAGTTTCCTGCGAATGGAGGGTAAAACTCCCGTCGTGATATGACCATGGCAGTTGAAAGCGACGTTAAACCCCACTTAAAAAAAAAAAACATCCAAGTACAGAGCAGAAAAAATCCTCCCCCGCTGGGAATCGAACCCAGGTCACCATGTGTGCAATGCCTAGCGCGCTAACTCGCTCTGCCACAGTGACTACTAATCAATCCACTAGAAAATATTCTTTCAGTTTATTGTATATACACTTGTGTGAATCACATTTGTAATATCATAACTAGGTACTCAAACTCTCTTCACTAAATATTTGCTTGAACCACTAACTTGAACCACCGAACTCCAGGTTACAAGTCCGCCGCCTTATCGATCAAGCTACCGAGGACTGCTTTGAGTAGTTGTGATATCATAATTGTGATTAACACAAATACCCATGTTAACTTTTTGTTGGTAGAGCAAGTGGGTGAGGGAAATTCAATTGAAAAGCGCGACGGTTTTTTTGTTTTGGATAAAAGATGAAAGTCACAGATTCACTTCAACGCGTCAGATAAAGTACAACGTACCGATAAGAGATTTGATTTATCACTGGAGAGCTCTTGGTTTTCTTTGGTTTGGTATCACGGAAACTCTGCTGATTATATCATGATCATATGATGTAACTTTCACGATATGTTTTCAATGGGGCGTTCGTAATGCGCGGGCGTTTGAATTTAAAGGAATAGAATAAGGAAAAGGCACAACACATACGAGTAACTTAGTCGATCCCTAACACTTTTCGGTACTTACCAAATCTGTTGTCGTCACGGAAGGAGTTGTTCTGCTGGTAGTATTGGAAGTTGTTGGGGTCCCATCCCAGAACTGCGCTGCCCCGAATATACTCACGTTCACCTCTAGATCCCTGGACTAGGAAAGCAACAACACAGACAAAGATTTCGAAACGAGCCATGGTTAGAAGTGATCGGTCCTTGTTGTCGATACTGATCTGTCTTTTCTTGTTGCCCGTTAATATAAGAGGCAAATTTTGGCAGCCCGGTAGTTTTTGCCAAAAAATGAAAGTACTGCTGGAACTAGTTAAGATGGCCTACGGGGTCGAAAAATAATAATAAGAAATATTAAACAAGATTAAGCATGTAAGAAAGGAAGAAAGTGTTTTAAATGTTTAGGAATTAAATTTAAGAAATGAGAAATGAAGATATACACACACGGTAGTTCGCCAGGCCAAGTCTCGGCCTAAGCACGATTTCACGAAACATTTTGTTTTTACCCCCTTTAAATCTTCTTCTTATTTTTCTTCCGTAAAATAAATAAATTAAAATAAATGTGATACATCCAAAAGTAAATTCAAAATTTCAAAGGTCATGTTAAACTTTTACCGTATTACGAGAGTTTCAAAAGCGCATCTTTTGCGACCTACTCAGTTACTCACTGATTATTATTATTATTTTACACTTTATTAATAAGGACATAATATATATACAATACAGATAATTACAAATTAATATACAATACAAGAAGAGGTAAAAAGAGAGAAAAAAAAATGAAGAAGCAAATGTCCTAGTTACATATGTCCTAACTAAAGGGCGGGGTTATTGCCTGTGGCAATCTCTTCTACCCAACTTCTTTAGAGTCATTAAAATTAATTATGCCATTTTCCGTGGCCGCGTCGTGAGAAATCAAATTTCCTGTGAAGAAAGGTCTTGAATATCTACAATCAATGGATAATATTGAGGAAAGTTCACCAACCTATACTTTTTCAGTGTTGGTCATAACATAATAGCTCTTTTCCGTGACTGTAGAATCTTCAATGTGTTAGGGTAGATCATTGTATAAAAAGAGGAAATTGTTGATAAAAACTTTCCAAATTGAAAAGGAGAAAAAATTACAAACTTTACAATACGTATTCATTACAACTTGAACTAAGTGATACAAAAGACAAAAAGAACAATGCACTCTTCTATTAGAAAATTGCACCTGTAGCCTGTTCGAATATACTGCCCACTCCCCGATTCTCCAATTCTCCGTTTCGCAAAAAGGGAGTGATTCCTGTTCGAATATACTTCTCCAAATCCCCGATTCTCCTTTTCAATGTAGTCACTGACGTCACCGTGGCGGAGTGAGTTAGCGCGCTAGGCGTTAGGCATTGCACGCATGGTGCCCTGGGTTCGATCCCCAGCAGAGCAGTATTTTTGTGCACTGTACTTGCATCCACTCATACTCCATGATGAAAAATGAGTAACTGTGTCAATGTGAGCAGCGACCAGTGGCGGAATTATAAGCAAAATAAAATAAAATATTACGATGTTAAAGGTAAGGGAAAAAATCCTATAATTCTGCTATATATTATAGCCAACAATCCGCTAAACCGTACTCCGCAACGGAGTATTTATCTTTATAGGTTTTATACCTAACTAGATGTTTCCCCGTACTTTGCAACAGAATAATTTTTATAGTTAACTAGCCATCAACTCGTACTTCGCAACGGAGTATTATATACGCTTCATACCTAACTAGGTGGATACCCTGTTCTTTGCAACGGCATATTTTTTATAGCATACTCGCGGTCAACCCGTACTTCGCAACGGATTTTTTTTCGGGTTTTATACCTTTTTTATACGCCCTTTAGTCAGGACACTAGTATCATTTACTTATTTATATATTATGTATAATTTTTTTATAATACTCTATCTTTTATAATTTTTTCTTGATTTTATACTGGTAAATATTGTGCCCTCTTAATAGTACCTAGTGACCCTCTACTTTGCAACGGGAATTTTTTCATAGCAAACTAGCCGTCAACCCATACTTTGCAACGTAGTATTTTTTTATAAGATTTATACCTAACTAGATGTTATTCCGTACTTTGTAACAGCATATATTTTAAAACCAAATAGCTGTCAAATTGTAATTCGCAACAGACTAAATATTGAATTTAATTTTATGTTTACTGTGCAACGGGCTTAATGTTTCTATAACTAACGAGTCGTCACCACGTACTTTAAATTAGGAAATTTTAAATTCACCTAACGAACATTTACCTTGTACTTTAAAGGGAGAATTTTTTGAAGAAGAAGAAGAACAAGAAGGTTTTACAGCATTTTGGATTTCGTAGCAATGAAACAGCAGCTACTGATGACGCTTGTGGTCTATGTTGTAGCTTGACCATCCCGTAATATGCCTTCCCTCTGATGGGCGAGAAGTAATTCAATAGATCCCATTTAAGATAAGATAAGATAAGAATTATTTGTGTTCTTATGTCACAATTTTTAGTGGGTAGCATCACGTCTTCAAATATTTACTGAGACAAGTGAATACGCGTAGGTATATTGTGCTTTAATAATAATATCGCCTTATTTATATTGGCCGACTAGGACTAATTAGTCCTAATAATGGGACTCATTAATGAGTCCCATTGTTAGTAAGCGTAAGCAGAAGACGTATTATATGGTGAAAATCCCAAATGGGAGGATATAACTTGTCATATCTCGGCATCGGTTGGGTTTTGAACCCGCGACCTATGAAGTAGTCGGTCCCCTTGACCGCTTTGTTCTGTTCAAGCATTTACAGGGAAATGTGAATAAATGTAGCTCGTTGTTTTGTGCAGAAAATCAGACGGACTAGAGATATTTTTTGTACAATCTAGACTGCAGGAAAATCGGTATTTTACGGGTTAATGACTAGTTAGGCATAAGATAAATCCCGTATCAAAGTATGGGTTAACGACTAGTTAGCTCTAAAAAAAATCTTGTAGCCAAGTATGGGTAGACGGCCAGTAAGATATGCAAAGTATTAGTAAAAAAATCCCGTAAGAAAGTACGGCTTAGCGACTAGTTACGTATTAGAGAAATCTCGTAGCAGAGTACGTGTTGACGACTAGCTTGGTTTGAAACGTGAATTGACAAATCAGCTACGAAGTTAAGGTAGACGAATAGTTCGGTAATAAAAAAATCACGTTGCAGTGTACGGGTAAACTACTCTTTGGGTGTAAAACGTCAAATAAATTCCCTTACGAAGCGCTTAAAATTAAGGTTTACTTTATTTGAAAATGAATCCCACTGCAAAGTACAGGTTACAGACTAGTTAACTATAAGAGAAATACTGTAGCAGAGTACGGGTAGACTGCTAGTAAGGTATACAAAGTATAATAAAAAAAATCCCGTAGCAAAGTGCGGGTAGAATACTAGTTGGCTATAAGAGAAATGTTGTAGTAGAGAGTACGGGTTGACGACTAGTTAGGCATAAGATGAATCTTGTAGCAGATTACGGGTAGACGGCTAGTAAGGTATACAAAGTATTAAAAAAACGGAAATAATAAACCTGCTACGAAGTACGGGTAGACGACTAGTAAGGTATACAAAGTATTAAAAAAAAAAAACAGAAATAATAAACCTCCTACGAAGTACGGGTAGACGGCTAGTAAGGTATACAAAGTATTTAAAAAAAAAACGGAAATAAGAAACCTCCTACGAAGTACGGGTAGACTGCTAGTAAGGTACACAAGTATTTAAAAAAAAAAAACGGAAATAATAAACCTGCTACGAAGCACGGGTAGACGACTACTTCGGTAATAAAGAAACCACGTTGCAGTGTACGAGTAAATAACTCGTTGGGTGTAAAACGTAAAATAAATTCCTTTACGAAGAACGTAAAACTCTAGTTAATTTAAAAATGAATGACATTGCGAAGCACGGGTTGACACCCAAGTAGGTATAAGAGAAATTTCGTTGCAGAATATGGGTAAATGGTTAGTTAGTTAAAAAACGTAAATAATAATATCTTGAAGGAGAACGGATTAGTATATTAAAAAAAAAATCCCTTTACGAAGTACGGGTAGACGACTAGTTAGATGTAACAAAAATTCCGCTGCTAAGTACGGTTAAACCCCTAGTTAAGTATAAAATAATTCTCGTTTCAGAGTGCGCAGTAATGACTACCAAGGTAAAAATAATTGTAAAGAATAGTAAAATATAGCAATATAGCTATGGAAACGGCTGTTAGGCTGGAAATCTTCGAAAACAACGACCTCTCAATTAAAGGAATTATTGCGTTAAAAAAGACGGAAAATAATATTCTATGATATAATATGTTAATAAAATGACATACTTTTACTTATTTAATAATTATAATAAGTAATTATGGCGAGTAATTACCATTAGGGTTGTTTAAAACCAATTGGGGGAGTGAAATTATTCTTCCCGAATTTCGACCATTTTACTGCCCTAAATCTCCGTTTCGAAGTCATTTTTTTAAAAATCACGCGCCCTTTCTACTCCCCGTTTGACTTTCCCAAAAAATATTATTCGAACAGAAATTGAAAAGGAAAGAGAAATCGAGATTTGTTAGCATTGGAAGTATAGGCAATTTGACGTAATGTCATGCGCAGAACAGCTATTTCAACTCCCTCTTTCACTTTCCGATTGCACTCTGTGATATCGATATTTAAACGATATTTGACGGTTCAAACGGAGAAAAGGAGATTCGGAGAATCTGGGCAGTATATTCGAATAGGCTACTAGTAATGTATTCATAAATACATTTATGAATATATAATTTAGTTTTGTTACATATACGAGTAGTTTTGTAGGTAATGAAACAAGGTGTACACGTAAAGGCAGTAAACTACAGACTTTAAAAAAAAGCTTCAACTAACTAATTTGAGTGGGTACACTTGGCCAAATTTTTTAGATCTCATTACTTTTTTGGATTGGAACTTGTCCATTATTCCTTCACAGTTTTTGTTTGTGTGGGGGATTTATATTCCATTGGATTTATTTTAGAATTTATTACACAACCAACCATGTCATTTCAAAAAAAATCGAGGGAGTCAGGAAAAAAAGATCTCGGTTCACAGTACAGATAGTCCATCAGAAAGTATATGGAATAAGTTTGTCTCATATTCGTATGAAGCTCGTCAAAAAAAAACACGTGTCTTCCGCCAGGCACGGACTTACGGCACGGACATCTGGACAAGCCAGCAGTCTGAAGGTGGAAAAAAAGTTGCCGCCACTTTCAGCTTGTAGGTAGTTTTGATAGACTATTTAAGCCAAAGGCATTAAATTTACGCCATAAGCATTAAATTTAAGCCACAAGTATTAAAAAAAGATACATCCCTAGTGACTGAAACATCGGAGGAGATGCATTTAACAAGATGGTGGCATGAGTGTCACAGGAATCTACTGATCATATCGCAACTCTGTGGAACTGGAAGACTGGAACGTATACTTGTGCCCTGGTAGTCAAGTGGTTAACGCGTTAGTCTGGTAATCCAGGTAGCGTTGAGATCCGTTGGTTCGAATCCCACCCAGTGCATGATGATTTTTTCATTTATTTGAGATTGTGACCACATAATAATAACACTCTGAGGGTTAGGTGGTAGAAAATGCTTTGAGTTTTAACCTCGCCTGGTGCTTTATTTATTTCATTTAGACTGTCAGCGCAAGACAGGTAGTCCCATTATAGTGGTTACCTTCCACCAAAGAGTGTTGTTATTATAATTATAGCTAAACATAACGATACCCTAACTTTCATATTTTTAATTATTATTACCTATTACTCACGTTCGAGCCTTCGTGATCCTGGCTATTCCCGGCCCAATCCAGGCTCCAAGAGGTTAATGAGGGTAGCTGGTTTGAGAGTTTCAATTGAATGGAGAGAAAAAAAGACCCCGTCTCTAATGGCATTGAATATCTACATACACCTAGATGTTTAAGTGAGAGAGAGAGAGAGAAAGAGAGAAAGTAAGAGAGAAAGAGAGAAAGAGAGAGAGAGAGAGAGAAAGAGGAGAGAAAGAGAGAGAGAGAGAGAGATAGATAGAGAGAAAGAGAAAGAGAGAGAGAAAAAATAAAACACGGAAAAAGGTTTCCGACTGTGAGCTTTTAATTTTTTACCCAGCCGGGAATAGCCAGCATTACGAGGGTTTGAATTGCATCTTTAGCCACCCAAGTCCTAACCTCGTTGGACGTTGCTTAATTTCAGTGCCAGGACGAGGATAGTTGATGGCATTCAATTTTGCTCAAAATCCTTGGCTCTTGAAATTTTGAAATTTGGTCAGACCTTAATACTTATGGTTCAACTGGATTGAAAAATGCCTGATTTTGTGTTAGCTTCAAAGCGTGGAAACAATGATCCTCTCTAGAAGTAGGTACTTATATTTTTTCGGTTCAAAGTACGGTCTGCTATAAAAGAAGGTGTATATTAGTAGGTTGAAACCCCCCACCCCAGACAGGGATGCGGTGTTCCTTTCACAAAAATAAAAACCCAGAAGACGTTTGTTCAATAATTCTCAAATTTCTGAGCCACCCTTTATTTCATACATCCTTGAACAGATGTTGACAAGAGATAAATATCTTGTGAAAGTTTGTGTTTGCGGTTCTGCAACGTTTACTCTCGCTACTTTAAGTGTTTCCAAGAGTCAAAACCAGAATTCGCAACATTGAACAAATCAACATTAATTAAAAAATAATAATATCACCTTATTTCTACCTACTGTCCGATAAGAACTAATGAGTCCAATTATTCGAGCAGTCAGCACATGACACATAGGTCATATGTTACTATGTGATCAAGGTCCCAGATGGCAGGATAACATAAATTGTCATGTCCCGGCGGGGTTTCGAACACGCGACCTCTGGATTACCCAGCTAACGGGACTGACTCCCGCTCAGTCCCGCCAGACGTCAATACAAGTGAATCAGCAAAAACTCAAAAGGTGCTATATTCTGGTGATCCAGGTAGCCAAGGGTCCGTTAGTTCAAATCTCAACTAATGCATGAATTTTTACTCATTCATTTTTTTTTTTTAATTTAATTTACGGTTCCCATGGGGACCCAATATACAAAAATATGAACCACATAATAATGGCACCAAAACAACTGCTGAAGTAATTAGACTCAGCTGGAATAATGGGACTCAGCTGGAATAATGGGACTAAATTCAGTCCTAAATAAATTCGGGACAGCATGAAAAAGTCTCGATTAATATTATAATTGACCGATCATTTGTGACAAAGTCACCCTTATAAGTCGGTTTCCCACTGAGTATTTTGTTTGAAAACGTTTCATATCATTTTGTATGAAATTTTGAATAATTATGAAGTGTTGTTAAGCATAATGTTTCAGTCAAAAAGTGGGATTCGATCAAATCAATTAGATTTTGATTCTCATAAAGGAAGAGCGAAGCATGAAAAAAAAAGTGAAAAACGGGCCTTGCGATCAACACAACTGTAAAAAGTTTAGTAATAATAATAATAAATTAATAATGCACTGACCTCAGTAGGTTGATCGATAAGGTGGCGGACTTGTAACCTGGAGGTTGATGGTTCAAGTCCCGGTTTCAGCTTAGATTTGGTAAGGGGAATTTGAGTAGTTGTGATGTCACGAAAGTGATTAACACAATTCTGTATTATATCGTAATTTTAGTGGGTAGGGCATAATCATAGGACTTAACCACTTTTCTATATACAATATCTTGTATTGTTTTGCCTGTGATGCTACCACTGGTCGCTGCTTTACATCAAAGCAGCTACTCATTTTCCTCACGAAGTATGAGTGGACCCCGAACATCCAAGTACAGAGCAGAAAAATTAATGCCCTACTGAGGATTGAACCCAGTTCACCATGCGTGCTATTCCTAGCGCCCTAACTCACTTGGTCACAGTGACTTCTTAATGAGTTTAGTAATCTTTGTTTTATTATGTCATAATTTTAGTGGGTAGTGCATAATTATAGGACTTTACCACTGGCTGGGGGACTATAAACAGGGAGTAGACCAGCATTGGCTTGGTTCTGGGGGCCCTTGTCAATTATTAGCCTCCTTGTAAAGACAGTGGTAGAAATGTAGTCATTCCTCCACAGTCTGGCTACCATATCGTTCACGATGACGCCACCCTATGATGATGAATAAGTGTAATAACCTTACCTCTAACCACAGCCTATTCAGAATAAATTATAAAGTAGGTGGTTCTCGGACTTTTGTGGTTGTTTCCGTCATGGTTTTGTTCACCACTGATGATGGTGTCCCTTAGCTCGATCGATACGGCGGCCGACTCGCAACCTGGGGCTCATTTCATAAAAAACTTTACACTTTATACTTGATGAGTTACGAAAAGCTAAAGTGCATGTAAGGGTTGGGTGGAAGAGATTGTCAGAGGCAATAACCCCGCCCTTTAGTTAGGACATATATTATGTATATATTTATTTATTTTTTCTTTATTTTTCTTCTCTTATATTGTATTTTAATTTGTAATAATTTGTCATTTGTGTTGTAGGTATATAATATGTCCTTCAAAAAGTGTAAATAAATAAATAAATAAAATGTAAAGTATTTCCGTTTCATGAAACTTTACAAGTCACTAAACGATATCCCTTTGAACTGCCACTCAAATGTCCATTCCTAAAGTGTAAACAAATGAAATTTAAACCTAAATGAAAGCATAAACTTCTATGTATTTTTCTTAAACTTATGATATACCCAAGGCATGGCGTTCTATGTATTTTACCTAACCCTATTTTAAACCCGAGGCATTGCCTTTTATCTAGTTTTCATTTTCTTAAATACCTAATGTAAAAGCATGGTCCATTAAAGTGCTTCAAGAGAAAAAAAAGCATGGTCTTATTTTCTGGAGTGAACCGCATTTCTGGCTAAACGGTTAGAAATCCAGAATACGAGAGTTGACCCGCATTTTTGCTGCACAGGCTCAGATAACTGTCGTATTCAATGAGTCAAAAGCTTTCTCAAAGTCCAGAAATGCCAATTAAAGCGGTGTTTGATATGCTGCACTTAGTTTTTATATGATTTTACCTGAACCTCTTTCTCTTTCCTAGGATTTTCGACGGTAAAATTTTGAATTACCAAAACAAAAAAACAAAAACCATACCTGTGAAAATTTCCATGAATTTCAAGATTTTCATGATGGCCAAAAAAAGGACTAGATATAACATAACATCACAAATTATCGTTTCAGCGAAATAAAATATATTTTTAAGCCTAAACATAAATTTGACAAAAGTAATCGGGCAGTAGTAGAAAACATTTTAATCAAAATACATAAAATTCTATTTCATGTTAATATAGGTACATAGACCGGTGGTGAGCTTCTCTTGATAAATAACTTGTAGATATGTATATGTATGACATAATAACACAATGTATGTGACATAATAACACAATGTATGTGGTTTCATTGTGTTATTATGTCATAACTCCAGTGGGTAGCTCAGCATTACGGAACCCCAAATTTAATAATTTTCCAATATCCATATTCCCTCTCGTAATGCCGCCACTGGTCATTACCCATACAAATAGCTACTCATTTTTCCTTACCAGGTATGAGTGAACCCCGAATATCCAAGTACAGAGCAGAAAATGTCTACCTTGCTAGGGATCGAACCTAGGTCACCGTGGATGCAAGTCTAGTGCGTTACTCAACTCGGGCACGGTGACTATACGCTTGATAGATCTATATTCGAGCGCGCGATTAGTTCAGTGGTTAAGCACTCGGTTGCCCCGGATGGTCCCGGGTTCGATCCCCCGTGCCGACAAAAAAAATGTATTCTTAATTTGTTTACAGTTGTTTATAAGGGATACCTTCCGATGCGCTCGTGTTGACCCAGCACCCAAATGGGAAGTATTGTGTCACTTCTCGCCCATCAGAGGTGAGGCATAACATGGGATGGGCAAGCTCCAACTCAGACCACAAGTGTCTACAGTAGCTCCTGTTTCATGGCTACGAAATAAAAAAGCTTGTGAAACACTCATTTTTACTTCTTCTTTTAATATTGTATGTAGGTAGGCACTGAGATCATATAACATAGAGGGAACCTGATGTATCAAGATTTGCATTCAGTAGGGACCATCAGCTGATTTCAAAATCATTGCCGGAGTTGTAGTAATTTTTCTTTCGTGAAGGAGTGGGTACCTAAACTACCTAATTATTCGAAAATAATATTTTTGTTTTTTCATACTTACCTATTAGTTATTTTTGTCTTTGCTTCCTATTTTACTTTCCTTATTTTATACTTATTATGTAGTAAGATTTGGTAATACCAAATATAAGATTTGGTATCTGACGTGAAAATTAAGCATGTTTAGATATCCGCCACTGCATGAGGTGAACAAAAAATTCAAATAAATTGAACCAATCAGTGGACAGAATTTGTTGAAAGAGGGACCATCAGCTGTTCAAAGTTGGACGCCCAATTTTGTTCTATTCGAGATAGGTAAGGTTCCCTCTTTGTTATAATATAGAGGTCTGTTTTAGAGAAATCGCGAAAATACAAACAACGATATTAGGACTACAGATAAAATTGATAAGGTAGGTGCCATCCTGGCAGATGCATTCGAGTAAGGGCCGATCTTAGCAGCGTAGGCTACTGCGAAAGCGACGAAGTTTTGTTCGTGAACTCCATGAAATAAATGTGCCATGGGTCCTGAAATTAAAAAAAAAATGAGAAAATCAGTAACAGTTATAAAAAAGAGGGCACAAAAAGCACCTAGGGCCTAATATAAAATAGGGTTTAAACATGGGTAATATCTAAAATTAATAATAATAATAAAAAAAAAACAAAAAAGGTTTTTTACCTTTTATTGTCTATAAGGTATAATAGAAAGTATTCTTTTTTTTATTTGCGTTTAACGTCTCTTTCAACTGCTCGGTCACATCACGACGGGGGTTTTACCCTCCATTCGCAGGAAACTCACACACTTTTTACCCACATTATCCAGCCTGGTTTTGGCCGGAATGCCAGCCAGCATCACAAAGTCTTCACTTCGGTGGACGTTGCTTAACTTCGTTGATCTTACAAGAACCGGTCAACTGGTGCATTCAACGCGCCATCGACGTAGGATTCCTACTATCTGTAAAGTAAGATAAACAGTATCCCTTACCCGTGGCATACACTGGATTAATAGTATCCCTTACCCGTGGCATACACTGGATAAATAGTATCCCTTACCCGTGGCATACACTGGATAAATAGTATCCCTTACCCGTGGCATACACTGGATAAATAGTATCCCTTACCCGTGGCATACACTGGATAAATAGTATCCCTTACCCGTGGCATACACTGGATAAATATAGTATCCCTTACCCGTGGCATACACTGGATAAATAGTATCCCTTACCCGTGGCATACACTGGATAAATAGTATCCCTTACCCGTGGCATACACTGGATAGATAGTATCTCTTACCCGTGGCATACACTGGATAGATAGTATCTCTTACCCGTGGCATACACTGGATAGATAGTATCTCTTACCCGTGGCATACACTGGAACATCCCCGCCGCCGTGAGCGACCTCATTGTTCAAAATGCCCGCCTGCTGGTGGTAGTCGAACGACTTGTAGTCCACCAGTGCGGGACTTTCTCTCAGCACGCCAGAGCTTTGCACGGAGTAGTGGTAGTTATCCTTGCTGCCTGTGGCGTACGTGAGAGTTGTGAAGGGCATCTTGTCTATCCGGGACGGCATGGCGAGACCTGAGGGAAGTCATGCGAAGTCAACGTGTTAAACAGGATTTTAACACGTTGATATCCGACCAAAATTTCCCATAGTTTCTCCATGTTTTTTTTTTTTTAAGTTTCCATTTATTTATTTTTTACATCAACATCTTCAACAAACAATGAGGGTATACCCACCTTCAAAAGATAAAAAATCTTGTGCTGAAGGTGGGGATAATTTTATTGTTCTATCACCCTTTGAAGGATGACACCTCCGTGTAATTCTAAGAAGCATGGAACACGGAGGATAGACACTGTCACCCTTATAAGCGTTACACGGATACGAACGTGTTAATCTTAATATATAAATGTCAAAGTCACTGACTGACTGACTGATCATCGCTCTACAGCCCAAACCGTAATACCTAGCGAGCTGAAATTTGGTAGGTAGCTTTGTCTTATAGTCTAGATGTGCAATAAGACGGGATTTTTTCGAAATTCCCACTACAACACCTGCCATTGGCGAAAAAGGATTTTTTGCTCTCACGGCCATGCCTCGGCCCGCAAAGCGGGCGACACCCCGCTAGTACAACATAAGTTTAAAATATTTTTCACAAAAGGGTGAATATTTTTTTTCTCGTATAGCCATGAAACAGTTCCCCAAATTTTGTAAGAAAAAGCTACATTTTTCTTCTTTTTTTTTTTTTTTTTTTTTTTTTACAAATTTCACAGCCTTTTTATTTCATAAAGATGAACAACAAAGTTATCAAATTACAAAATTTAATATTTGTGTTAATCACGAAGTGATGTTACAATTACTCAAACTCGCTTTACTAAATCTCAGCTGAACTTGGGACTCGAACCACCGACCTGCGGTTACGAATCCGCCGCCTTATCGATCCCAGACAGCAATTTTGAATGTTACTTGAACGTTTTCCATCTGTTAGACCAACATAAACAATAAGGTAACAATATGTTACTCATATGTTACTGATATATTATTGCAACACCTATTTGGTGTTATTGATGTGTTATTAAAAACAAAACCATGTTGGTCCAACATCATTTCCCCTCTTTTCGCGTTTTCAAAACTAAAATGTTGGCTACACAATGCCTTTACATTGAGATAACAAGGTGAGAACAGTTGAATAACAATTACACACTATCTGATATTTATGTGTTATCCATATTACATCCAAACTACAATTATATAGGTGGAATACTATTGTTACCATGTCATGTATCATCCACATCACCTTTCCATAGATGGACTACTGATGATAAAATGCCATATTGCATCCATATTACCCTACAATAAGTGGAATACTATTGTTACAATGGCACGTAAAATCCATATTACCCTTCTACATATGGATAAGTGTTGTTACAATACCATATTAAATCCATTTTACCCTTCTATAAATGGAACAGATGAATTAATGTTGTTACAATGACATGTTACATCTATATTACCCTTCTATAGGTGGAATGCTATTGTTACAATGTCATGTATTGTCCATATAACCCTTCCACAGATGGAAAATTTTTGTTAGGATACAAATTATATCCATATTGCACCCCATACCTGGAAGAAAACTGGATAAGAGCAATTTGAAAAGAAAAAAAAACATTAGAAAATAAACCATGGCTGGAATAAAAAGTATTCCGACAAGATGCATATAATTGAAAATCTCCATTTTAAAAAATCTAGGATACAATGAAAAGAAAGAAACAAAAACAGATTGCACATTACAACTCAGTATACAAAAGAAGAAATCCTATCCTAGAATATACAGGGTGTCCAACTTTGGTGGGACACCCTGTATTATACATAAAAATAAAGTTGGGCATTGGGCTAAATCTTTGTTGCACAGTGTAGCAACAACTTTTTTGTTTTATAGCATTGTTAATGATACACTTTCACACACTAGGTATGTTTTATTTTACAAAATGATTCTAAAAAAAAATAATTCGGCTTAATGGTGGGAATAACTTTCTTTTGATTTCCTTGAAATAAAATAAAACTACAGCTAACTTTTGATTTACCAGTGGTGGATATTTTTTTTCCTCTTAACATAGCACCAAATTTCAAAAAACAAAAACAAAACAGGTTTTAAAAAAGGTCAAATGTTGGTGCAGAATTTTATATAGAAAGCAAAAAACCAATCTAGAGTTTCACTTTTCGATCTATTTCATCCCTCTAAAGAAAGTACAAACAAACAAAAGACATAAATGATAGTTGAAATTTCAAAATGTCGCGGGTAAGTTTATAGGTTCCATCCAGGTTTATTTCTCCTCTCTTTAGAAAAAGAAAATGGAAATCAAGATATTTTTAATTTGATCTGTTTTGAAATGATTTCACTTCCCACCATCAATGGTATAATATTACTAATAATAATGATAAGAACAAAAATATATATACAATTCAGGTATAAAATAACTAAAATAATGCTTGAACATATTATTATAACAACATTAAAATGAAAATGATGGCTAAAATATTATTTATGTAAAGCAAGTCTGATTAATTGTGACATCACATTGTGTTTAACACAAATATGATATCTTTATTATTTATGTATTTCCCAAATCAATTCAGAAACCTTTTTCAAGGCAAACTTGAGAAGTATAACTGAGGTCTAATTTAAGACTTATTTGATTTTCCTAAACCATTGTCTAAGTTAGAAAGAGGAATCTGTGATGTCATTTTTTGATAGACATTTTTTGTCTACGTCATCTGTGCCCAATATTTTCAGACTAGGGGACATTTCTCCAAGTTCGAAAATACCAAGTAAACCAGATTTACACGGTTTATCAAACCAATCAGTTGTTTGAAAAGAATATTCAAATATTTCAATTTTTCGATCAGAATTAGAATTGAAAGCATGAATTTGTACAACTTCCTTTTCTTTGGAAATGTAATGAGAGTTTTTTTTTGATGTGGTGTAAGTTCTTAAGGAAAATCCATGAATATTCAATTGAGTGAACTGAGATGTAGTCTGACTTATTTCATTTGTGTTGTTTGTGGTATGCTGTTGACTACCAGGTTTTGTTAGGAGTATCTGATTAGGCTGATCTTTAACATTCTGATAATGGAATTTGAAAGGCTGCTCTCTATATCGATTTACAAGCTGTTCCAAAGGTTTTTCTGGTTTCCTGATTTTATTTTTAATAATTTGCATGAAATTTTCAAAACAAAAGCAGCTACAACCATCCAAAGGTCCAAAAATTTTAAAGTCATCATAAATGTGAAACATTTTCTGTTGCACTGTTGTTCATCATTGTTGAATCAATGATGTCAATAATATTTTCAACAACATTTACTGTAAAATTGTTATCCATCACTGATGAATTAATGGTGTTGCAAATATTTTCAGATAAATTTTCTGTTGCATTGTGATCTAATGTTGAATTAAAGGTGCTCTGATTTTCAGGGTGTCCTTTCTTTTTTTGTATTTCTCTTTTTAACTTATTACGCATGTTTCTTCTAAAATTAAATGGTCTAGTTTTGTTTTCCTTATGTTTGATGATACCTTTTGACCATTTCCATTGGGATGTTCTACTTGAACAACCCTCCCGAGGCATTTTAATGAGGATCAGTAAATGTTAATTTTTGAATTGTAAATTACCAATATTAATTCAGAGGGATGACAAAATATGCTGGTTTAAGATGTGTGAAACACAACATTCAAAAATATTATTTGGAAACAAAACATAGACATTGTAAATATGTTTATCTGTGTAAAATGTTGTAAGTAAGTTGGACTTCATCTCAATTTACTCAACTCAATAAGTGGGTTAAAGCAAATAAGTATGCCTTTATACACTCATGTTCTACATAGGTAAGTGAAGAATATGAAACAGCTTATACAAACTTCAAGTTCACGAGGCATCTGAGAAGGAAGAGGTGGGTGTTGCAGGTGTTGCTGGAGAATCTGTTTCACTTGCAGTTGATGCTCGTCTTTTCTTGAACTTAATTCTATTTTTTGCTTGGCTTGTATACACCCTTATAGGTTTTTCAATTATTCGTGTGTTTGTTACAGTGAATAGTGTGCACTTAAGCACTCCATCTGAAAAAAATAAAGAATAAAATATAGTACCAAGATTGGTCAGTAATGACAAGCATACATTTATGATTCATGGAATTAAGACTAATAGCCAAATGAAAATATCACATATGTAATTACTTGACGGATATTAACTAGGTGGCATTTTAATTGTAAAGACAAGTAATGTTACATTATTTTGAACCAGTACACAATATGAACTTTATTGAATATCTTTGAAATTCTTTCCTCTTTTTTTTTACATAATATATTAAACATATTCAGAATAATGTCTGATTTTTTTTCTTGACCCTCTAATTCTCAATAATGTTACATTATTGAGTAATGACAGACATACATACAGACAGACATTCAGACTAATAGACAAACATATAAGCAGAATGTACACAGACATTATACAATCATACCTAATACTTAATTACCCAAACTTACAAGAACTTGTGCATTTCCCAAAAATACCTCTGCACGGTATAAAAATTCTCCAAGTTTTTGAACCTTGGAGAAGCATCTTATAGAGATAAGTATTATTCCTCATTGTTTACCCAATAATTTGCCTGGTTCCTTTTTATTAATTTAAAATTGCTCTAATTAACACTAATGTTCTTAGAGGGCTTTGTCTTTACAAATATGCTACATATCCTTGACTGTTCCAATGCTTACCAAAAATAGCTTTGCAAATCCTTGAATGCTTTCTTTGCCCCGTGAGATCCAAGCCATGAGAATGTTGTGAGAAAATTGTCTGTAAAAGACATGCGGCAAAGAGTTCGAACAAGTTCTCCCTCTGAATCTGCACCTTGGAAGCTAAAATGAGTTACCTGAAAGAATGGTAAGTTAATTTGGTTAATTTAAGTAAAGAATATCTAGATTTTTCATATCAAAAATTCAAATTTAATACCTTTATGGGTAAAAAATACTCAAGATCTATATGAGGAAAATCACAAAAGAGAGGTTACAGTAAAAATGTCATATCTTTTGACCTGAATTGATTTTCAAAATTCCACCTGGTAAAAACTATCCTCTGGGATGGGCGAGTACAAAAATATATTAATCAAAAATTATCTGTGCCCACTGGTGGGTCAAGCTACAAGGGAAATTGAAAGAAAAAAAAATGTGACCCACTGGTGGGCACGCATTCTAATGAAGACATAAAAATGTGACCCACCGGTGGGCACGCCATCTCATACGAGTTAAGTGATACTAGATGATCAAAATAATCAGGGACTCACTTCAGATTGTACACAAGCATGTAATAAACATACTCTAAAAATTCAAGCTTGATAGGACAAATATTGCAGCTAAAACCATTTAAACCGAAATCTTAAGATGGTTCAACCTGGCTTAACAAAGTGTCATTTCGAAATTGTACATAGATGGCCGATGTAAGAGACATTCTGAAAATTTGAGCTTGACTGAACAAATATTGCAGCTATTATCTCAAAAAGCCATTTTAACCCAAATCTTAACCTAGCTTGACATAACTTAAGAAAGTATCATTTGTACATTGATGGCCAAGTATGTAAGAAATATTATTCTAAAAATTTGAGCTTTTCTATTTTCACTCTGGAAAACCTAAGCTAAGACCTTTGTTCAAACTCAACAAAACACAACACCTCTATTTGGGTGAATATGGTAATTTTAAATATTTAAATTTTAGGGCCTAGATCATTTAAAAAATA
The DNA here is from genome assembly GCA_024516035.1 of Bactericera cockerelli. Classification (NCBI taxonomy): domain Eukaryota; kingdom Metazoa; phylum Arthropoda; class Insecta; order Hemiptera; family Triozidae; genus Bactericera; species Bactericera cockerelli. The sequence goes on from CM044957.1 coordinate 44,207,837, forward strand.
ATTTCATTAGAATTGTCGAATCTGGCGAATTAGAATTAGAATCTGTCGAAGTTTCATTAGAATTGGTTAAGTTATTTTTTTCATCAGAATTGGAATGGCTATTTTTTTCATCAGAATTGGTTAGGTTATTTTTTTCATCAGAATTGGAATGGCCACTCAATGCTATCATGATTGATGGACCTAACTCAGAAATTTTATCAGCTCAATTTGTAAAAATGTGACTGAATACAATACTTTCTCATACCTTATAGGTAATAGAAAGTAAAAATGTCAACCCCAAGTTGTTTTGAGAAAAGGTGAAGGGAAAGAAGACAAAGTGTCATAAAATCTATTTGATGAGAGGTTGTGTGGATTTGTAAAAAGATGAGAGTAAAACTTACCTGATGAGCACTTGATTTTAATTATTTTATGTTTGACCCACCTCTCTACTTTGGAGCAAAGGTCCACAGGCTGGCAGTTCTTCACTGCTTGATTTAGTTTAGGCAGTGAAGTAATAATTATGTTCAGGCCAGTATGCTTCTGTCTTGCCTTTAGAGATCCAATTTTGTGGAATGATGTGAATTCCATCATTGAATTGAACAATGTGGTAAAAAGCTGACATTTTGTATTTGAAAAATTGAAACGAACAAGCACAACACGAGACGAGGCACAGTTGTATGTATTGTAAGATTGTAACGGAAAAACATGGAATGATGAACCGGGTACCGAAAAACAGATGATAACACATGGATAACACATTATATCACAAAAGGTAACAAGTGATATCTACATGTTAACTTCTGTCAAATTTTGAATTTTGACAGTTCTGTTGCTTTTTGCAAGTCAACCTGATCACCAGTGTTGCCACTTTATATTAATTTTCTAAACCCCAGTGTTGCCTTTGCATGAGGGCAACTTTTCGTTTTCAATTCACCCCCGTTCCTACCAAACCTCGAGTTTGCAAACTCTCGAGTCAGGGTTTGACAGAGGGTTTGAGAATTTTGCGTCCTACCACGAAACTCGAGAGTTACGAAGCGTATTCTCCATCGCGGGTTTCCTAACTCTCGATCGGGATAAAAATGTAGTCTGGCAACATCATTGTTCTTCTGAATTGGTGAGGGCAACGATGTTTTTATGAGTTGTGCTAGCTTCACTCTTATAACTATTTTGTTTAAATTTGAATTTTCGGTTCCGAAGCTGAACACGTGGGTTCGATTCTCGGGAATTTTTTTTGTTACACTCGATTTCTTTTTTTATGGATTACTTGATGATAAAAAATAGAATGCTTTTGGTTTCTATGTCTTGGTATTAGTATTTCCCAGAAGCTCAATGGTCAAGGCGTCTGTCTGGTAATTCAAAGATTGCAGGTTCGAAACCCAGCCGGGATATGACAATGTTATCCTCTTATTTTAACCACATATTAATATGTCTTGTGTTTACTGCTGAAATAATGGTAATCATTAGTCCTAGTCGGACAGTATTAATAAGGTGATATAATTACTATTGTATTCATAATACTTTGGTAGCAGATTTATTTCATAAGTATTTATAAGATAAACGTCGGAGTATTATTATATACTACAAGCTAGGTATCTATCTAGGTGCAGGTCAGATTCCCATACTCTGCAGATTTTTTGTAGGTACCTGGAATTGTAACATACCTATTTAAGGTTAATGTGCCCTAGTCTGGTAATCCAGGTAGCGTAGGGATCCGTTTGTTCGAATCCCACCCAATGCATGAATTTGGGTATCTGACTACAAAATAAGAATGAGACTCTGAGGGTTAGGTGGTTGGAAATGCTTCAAACATTGACCTGGCCTGTTGGACACATTTGGGTTCAATACCCTGAAACCTGAAGATTTTTTAAATGTTGGATTTTCTTCTACTTTAAACGATGTTAATATTGGTATATTATTTATTTTAAATATTGATTAAACTTTTAATATATTTTGGAAAGTGTAAGTTCTGTACGAGACAACCAAAGGTGTTAGGTAGCTCTTGACCGTGCCAATTTTTTTTTCTGCAGCATCTGTATCCCAGGTCGAGCTGTATTAAATGGGGTTTCTTTAGCCAGAATACTCATATAGTAATTTCTTGTTATTTATATGTGATAATTTAATTTTTGTTTAAAAAAATTCCCATGAAACTAATTTAAAATTTAAAGTAAGGTATTCATAAAACAAAAAAAATCGCCGTCGGACTTAAAACTTGAATTATCTTAAGTTTAAATAAATTTTATTGTCTAATCATCTAGAGATAAATACAGTAGGTACGGTTATTATATTGTTGTTGTGTATTTTATTATTAATAATTTAAATAATCTCAAAAGGAATAAAATTAGTACCGAGATAGTTTTTTTTTCTTTAAATCTAATTTAATTTCTTTACGATACCTATCGTATTGATGAGCTTCAGAATTCGGAAACCGCAAAAAAAAATATGAACGAGATCCGTCAGTATTATCTAGATAAAATAATTGAACATTTTCACCAAACTAAGGAAGATTATATATAAACTTTCTCTGAAGAAATTTTAGAATTAATTCATAACCAATTTAAGTTTGAAAATGTTACAACATAAAAAACCATTCCTCAATATAGGATAAGGAAAGTAAAAATACCTACAGTATTTTCTTTGAAAAGTGATTATAAATTATTAAAATGGCCGCTCGAAAATGAACCAATAGGAGCCCGGGTCTGAAGTAAACTCTCTCTTGATCCGAGAGTTTGAGCACTAGCGCCAAATACGCACAAAATCAATGGAGGGTTACGGAACTAAACTTGGAAGGACGCTAAACTCGAGAGTTTGAGCAAACCCTCGGCAAACTCGGCTTCGTAGGATCGGGCATCAATCATGTAAAATTTGTCACTGTGTTATGACTTTGAATATTGATCCAATGACCAGGCAATATCATTCTGAAAAACTGCTCTATACTCTGTGGCAACTTTTATAATTAACACTCGCGACCGGGGACCTGCAATTTTCCGCATTCACCCCTTAGTACCGGTGTGGTGCTCTGGGGGTAGGTCGCTGCGTAGGACCGGATTTTACTCCTAAGTAGATTTTGTTTTGTTTTGCATAATACATTGATCTTATGAGATACGGATACGGTGTACCACTCGTGGTACAAGCAGGCTTGAAATGAATGATCTCAGTTGGCCACCGATAGCTCAACCGGTCCATTCCGTGTTGATACGTTTGTACCAGCGATAGCTCAACCGGTCCATTTCATGTAGACACATTTGTACCACCGGTGGCCTAACCGGTCCATTCCGTGTAGACACGTTTGTACCACCGGTGGCCAGACCGGTCAATTCCATATAGACACGTTTGTACCACCGGTGACCTAACCGGTCCGTTCCGTATAGACACGTTTGTACTACCGGTGGCCTAACCGGTCCATTCCATATAGACACGTTTGTACCATCGGTGGTCTAACCGGTCTATTCCGTGTAGACACGTTTGTACCACCGGTGGTACAACCGATCGCGAGAGTGTTAAAGGCGCCTTTGTCATGCGTCTTAACTATCATTTTGGATGCATCTAACACCCGTATATTTTATGAATGATTTTGGGTCTGACTAAAGAAAGAAAAAGGTTCATAAAGGCATTTAAAAATCTGTTTTGAATCTTAAATCGGATTTGAAAAAAAAATGTCTTGAAACTTTTTGTCAAGACAGTGTGTCTCTAAAATTCTCATTTGTGCTCTCCTCAGTTGGAGCAGACTTTTATAAGAAAATTCTGTTCCCTCCAAACACGTGAAGCTGGGGCATTTTTGGCCCTACCCAGGCTGGGTAAGGTTAATGAGGGTAGCTGGTACGATTTCCAGCTAATGGAGGGTATCACCCCCGTCCTGATCAGGACATTTAAAACCAAATAGAATCGTTGGCGTTAGGAAGTGCATCCAGCCATAAAAAACGTGTCCACCCTGCCAACTTCAACCATGAGGTTGAACAATGCCGACCTCAATAGAAACAGTAACATAATATCATTATGTTAACACATGTTATTCTAACGTCATGTTAAAACAACATGTCAATATCACCATTTGAGACGTGTCAGTACAACATAATATTAGAACAACATGTCAATATCACCATTTGACACGTGTCAGTACAACATAATATTAGAACAACATGTCAATCACACTATGTTAACATATGTTATTCTAACATCATGTTAGAACATAATGTGTATACAATGTATTGACACATATTATTCCAACATTAAGTTAGAAGATATCTTTGTATGTCCGAATAGTTTAGGTGAAATGGTAAGAGACAGCAAAAAATTGATGAAAGATGACCCGAAGTGAAATTGTCTCAAAATTCAAAAGCCTGAAAATTCGCAACTATCACCAAGTTATGACCTTTCTCAAGTATTGCCTTGAGGAAGGCTCCGATTTGAGGACAGTTTTTGTCCCGGAACTTTAAATCTATCGCGATGACCTTTATTTTTTATTCTTTAACACCACTTAGAACAAAACAAGCTTTCATTTAATCTATTTTACGCCATATTCTGACGTTCTGTTCTTGAAGAAATAGCCAGATTGTTCAACCTTTTTGTAAAACTGTCTGAGAACTTCACAGGCTTTCAGTTTTTTCAAAACTCATGCGGTTTAAGCTGGAACCGCCCAAAACCAATAAAATGCAATAACCGGCATAATCTCTTATACGGTACTTTTTTTGAAGAAATTTTACACCTCCTATTTGTTTTGGTTTTTTCCATTTCAAACATTTTATGCTAACTTAATTTTCATGTTGTATCTAGTTTATAGCATAAATGATAAGAAAGTTAATCCAAGCGCCTACCCAAATTTACGGTGAATGTGGGGCCTGGTACTAAAAGTTTAAGGTATCAAAAGTGATCTTAAATGTATTCCACTAGTGGAATCAACGATATGTTACAACAGTATCTGTAAAACAGTAGTTAAAATTACAAGTGATGTCCACCTGCTATTTTGGGATACATTTAACTTCTGGGATCAACATTGTGTCATCTGTAGAACAGGAGAAAAAACTGACATTTGATATCCATCTGCTAAAATTAAATGTATTCTACTTGTGAAATCAACATTATGTTGCAATAATATCTGAAGAACAGGTGTAAAACTGACATTAGATATCCATCTGCTAAAATTAAATGTATTCTACTTGTGAAATCAACATTATGTTGCAATAATATCTGAAGAACAGGTGTAAAACTGACATTTGATATCCATCTGCTAAAATTAAATGTATTCTACTTGTGAAATCAACATTATGTTGCAATAATATCTGAAGAACAGGTGTAAAACTGACATTTGATATCCAGCTGCTAAAATTAAATGTATTCTACTTGTGAAATCAACATTATGTTGCAATAATATCTGAAGAACAGGCGTAAAACTGACATTTGATATCCATCTGCTAAAATTAAATGTATTCTACTTGTGAAATCAACATTATGTTGCAATAATATCTGAAGAACAGGTGTAAAACTGACATTTGATATCCAACTGCTAAAATTAAATGTATTCTACTTGTGAAATCAACATTATGTTGCAATAATATCTGAAGAACAGGTGTAAAACTGACATTTGATATCCATCTGCTAAAATTAAATGTATTCTACTTGTGAAATCAACATTATGTTGCAATAATATCTGAAGAATAGGTGTAAAACTGACTTTTGATATCCATCTGCTAAAATTAAATGTATTCTACTTGTGAAATCAACATTATGTTGCAATAATATCTGACGAACAGGTGTAAAACTGACATTTGATATCCATCTGCTAAAATTAAATGTATTCTACTTGTGAAATCAACATTATGTTGCAATAATATCTGAAGAACAGGTGTAAAACTGACATTAGATATCCATCTGCTAAAATTAAATGTATTCTACTTGTGAAATCAACATTATGTTGCAATAATATCTGAAGAACAGGTGTAAAACTGACATTTGATATCCATCTGCTAAAATTAAATGTATTCTACTTGTGAAATCAACATTATGTTGCAATAATATCTGAAGAACAGGTGTAAAACTGACATTTGATATCCAGCTGCTAAAATTAAATGTATTCTACTTGTGAAATCAACATTATGTTGCAATAATATCTGAAGAACAGGTGTAAAACTGACATTTGATATCCATCTGCTAAAATTAAATGTATTCTACTTGTGAAATCAACATTATGCTGCAATAATATCTGAAGAACAGGTGTAAAACTGACATTTGATATCCAACTGCTAAAATTAAATGTATTCTACTTGTGAAATCAACATTATGTTGCAATAATATCTGAAGAACAGGTGTAAAACTGACATTTGATATCCATCTGCTAAAATTAAATGTATTCTACTTGTGAAATCAACATTATGTTGCAATAATATCTGAAGAATAGGTGTAAAACTGACTTTTGATATCCATCTGCTAAAATTAAATGTATTCTACTTGTGAAATCAACATTATGTTGCAATAATATCTGACGAACAGGTGTTAAAACTGACATTTGATATCCAGCTGCTAAAATTAAATGTATTCTACTTGTGAAATCAACATTATGTTGCAATAATATCTGTATAACAGGAGTAAAAATTACAATTAATATCCATCTGAAAAAATTAAATGTATTCTACTTGTGGAATTAACATTTTGTTGAAGTACCACGTGGTATAGCAATGTAAGAAACACATTTGTTACTGCAACATGCCCTTAGCAGTTGTATTCAAATGGTAATGTACTAGCTTGAATATAGTATGATCCTTCATACATTTATACCAACTGTTGAAACATTATTTGTTCTTATCCATTATTTATCAACATGTTATCCATGTGGATTGTTAATTGGACAGTTGGATTTTACATATTCATCAGACAAATGTTGGGATCCATGAATGTAACACTTGGAATATAACTTGAGATGTTAGATTAACATGTCGATTGCTGTCTGGGATCTAGCTACTGAGGTAAGTGTTCATAGATATGACAGCATAGAGAAGTAGTTAAGTTTAAGTTATCATATTTGTGTTAATCACTTTCGTGATATTACTTCAAACGTGATATTACTTCGCTTTATTTGTTGAAAAACCTCTTAACTCCTAAAGTGGACACAATATCGCTTTACTAAATCTACGCTGAAACCGGGACTTGAATCACCGACATCCAGATTACAAGTCCGCCGCCTTATCCATCAAGCTACTGAGGTTGGTTATAGCAAAGTAGTCTTGGCAATAAACTACCCCACAAAACAAGAGGACTGCTTCCCCTTAGTCGCATTAAATATATATTATGTTGCCTATTATACCTATTATGTACAATTATTAATGCAAATAAATTACAAATTACAAATGTTCACCATAAATCTCTGCTCCCCTGTCTGGATATCCTGACATGGAGAGGCCACCTTATCCATCAAGCTACTGAAGTTGGTTATAGAAAAGTAGTCAATATTCACCATATATCTCTGCTCCCCTGTCTGGATATCCTGACATGGATAGGCCACCTTATCTATCAAGCTACTGAACTGAGGTTGGTTATAGAAAATTCGTCAATATTCACCATATATCTCTGCTCCCCTGTCTGGATATCCTGACATAGATAGGCCACCTTATCCATCAAGCTACTGAGGTTGGTTAAAGAAAATTAGTCTTGGCAATATTCACCAAATATCTCTGCTCCCCTGTCTTTCTCTCTCTCTCTCTCTCTTTTGGCAATATTCACCATATATCTCTGCTCCCCTGTCTTTCTCTCTCTCTCTCTCTTGGCAATATTCACCATATATCTCTGCTCCCCTGTCTTTCTCTCTCTCTCTCTTGGCAATATTCACCATAATTTATATCTCTGCTCCCCTGTCTTTCTCTCTCTCTCTCTCTCTTGGCAATATTCACCATATATCTCTGCTCCCCTGTCTTTCTCTCTCTCTCTCTCTCTTGGCAATATTCACCATATATCTCTGCTCCCCTGTCTGGATATCCCGACATGGATAGGCCATGGTCGTGATCCGCCGTCACCACAACCAAGGTGTCATCCAGTATGCCTCTGGCTTCCAGTGTTGCAACGGTCTTCTCTATCGCCAGGTCGAAATTGAGAGTTTCGTCCAAGGCCCGTCTAGCTTTACCTCGGTGGTGAGCGAAGTCAATAAGGCCGCCTTCAATCTGAAACCAAACGTAATGCGATTTAGATAAAACACCAAATGTCACGTGACAAAAATATCTGTATAAAGGAATTTAATTCTTCTGTATTTATTTGTTTATGAGGACAATATCAGTGAAGATAGTCAAAAGATGGGAGTTTTACCTAGTGAAAGGATAATTGCAGCACAAGATAGAATTCGTTGGAGGGCTGCTATAGAACAGACATATGGTCGTTAAGGCCGTCGTCACAATAAAGTAAAGTAAAGTAAAGTAAGTAAGTATTTATTTGTTTTAATCGAGCACCAAGTTCTTCATGTTCTACTGAAGACGGCTATTCTAGCCTATATCTTGGTATTTGCCCTTTGTTCGCAGGAAACGTACAAACCTGCTACCCACATTGACTTCACCCAGCCTGGGTTGGGCCGAAATGCCAGCATCACAAAGTATTCACCTCGTTGGGCGTTGCTCAACTTCGGTGATCCTACGAGAACCGGTGCATTCAACGCGCCATCAACGCTGTCTAAGAAATTCTTCAAATGACCAGGTAAACAAAGATAAAAACCCAAAAATAAATTACTATCAAAGGCTGAAATCTTAAACTAAAATATCGGCCTCTAGAGGAATTGAAAACATCAGAAAAAATTCTTGATGTAACAAGAGATACTTCACAATTTCGTACATGAGTACATGACTTACACGTCCTCTTTTACTTTATCTTAAAAGTACTCCACTTTGCATACTTGTTTCTGTATTTAAGGTAGCTTGAAAACCTACAGTGGTTAAATATTTGGTGGTATTTCGTTATTATTTCTTTTAAAAGTCAATATTTTTCTCAGGAACATTGGCCCTGTTATCAAATTTATTAGTTCTTGCTGAATAGAGAATCCAATTTACCAATGGTAAGCTGTTTAGACTGTTGAGTGTAGAGCCAATGAGCAATGATATTTAAGGGCGAAATTAATAGACAAAATTGATAAGCATCGGTTTTCCGCATCTAAGATAGTACGCAATCCAAGACATAGCGCCACAGAGGTATTACAAAAACGTCTATTAAATTCGCCCTAAATCACTGTCTCAGGATGCTTGGTCAACTTGTAGAAATACCATTGATCACTAAAGACTTTCTTTTCCTGTGACACTCAGGTAGGATTACAGCTCCAAATAAAGTCAAGTTACTAACTTACCACAAGCCAGCGTCGATGGCGCGTTGAATGCACCGGTTCTCGTGGGATCAATAAAAGTCATAGCGAGGTGAAGACTTCATGATGCTGACGTACCGGCCCAACCCAGGCTGGGTGAGGTTAATGTGGGTAGCAAGTTTGTGAGTTTCCTGCGAATGGAGGGTAACACCCTCGTCGTGATATGACCATGCAGTTGAAAGCGACGTTAAAACGCATAGTAAAAAAAAAGTAACTTACCACAAGTAGAAAACCGTTCTGACTTTTCATGAGCATTTCAAGGGCTTTACTCGTCATTTGTTCTAGCGAGGGGGTTCCACTTGGGCTTGTGTCCCTGTCATGGTTCATCCTGGTGTGTCCGTTGGCAAAGATACCTGTAATTTTACACCTTTGTTTTAATTATCTAAAAGGATAATTCTTGTAAATAGAGTGTCACTGGCTTTGGCTGAATTTTTCTGAATTTTTGATACTGTCTCTTTCTTTGTATAGGTGCTCTTCACACCTCGGCCGAGGTGTTTGATGATGAAGAATATGTTCAGCTGGGCGGTACTCACTTCATAGAATCTCAGACCTGTGACTATTTTCGATGCACATTAGATAGTTTTAAATTCAAAAAGGCTGTATTTTTTGATTCAGCAATCAAAAAATACACCAGAATTACCTATTGTTTAAAAATTTGTTACGTCTTCATATGAAAATCTGTCTCTTTTCCCATCAATAATTTTATCGACCCTATTTTGGAACACATCTACAATATTCTTCTTTTAATTTGCCTTTTCTCAAACCTACCTTAGCTATTAGGAGCATAGATTAGAAACTAGATAACGAACTCTGGTCGAGAACTGAAGCACCCCTTCTGCATAGGAAATACCAAACACTTGCCTCATTAGAACATGGCGGACACCATGCTAATAGCATATGTTTTCCGCCATTTTCTATTGACGAAGTGCTTCACATGAGATGCCGAGAGAGCATTGGGAGTACAATATGCATTTATTGTTTTTGAATCTATGTTAAGAAGTTTTTTTTTTTTTTTTTTTTTTTTTTTTTGAAAGTTGTTAAACATTGAAGAAAAAAAAATATATAGGAAATAAAATTTTGTTATAAACTCAAACAATAAAATAAAAAAAATAAAAATGTTAAGGAGTAAAAATAATAATAATAACTCACCAAGCAAGAAGTCCGTTTTGTCGACATTTACATTGCTAAGTTCATCCGTCTGAGTGACATATCGGGAGGTAAACCCTCTCTTGGTTTTATCCAAGGTCCAGTCCTGCACCAAATTCATACCGTCTTCCCGTCGACACGCCCAGGTGTCTTCTGGATCTTGTGGTGAGAAAGTCGAGTTTGTTATCAAGCATTGTCTGCCGCCTCCCATGATGACCTGGTGGGCAAAAGCCAAATACCGAAGAGAATGCCGTTGGCATTAGCACCGCCCTTGATCAAGTTTTGTTTTGTTGATTTTAATTTCTATGTATGTATACCTATATTCCATGTTATTTGTAAATAAAACTTGATTCAACATGTTTAATAATAATAATAAATACAAATTGACCCGGAGGCTGCGGGTTCGAATCCCGGCCGGAGCTGAAATTTCTGTCCTACATTTTTCTTATAATTATGTAATTTTATATAAAACTAGGATTCTTTAAATCCTAGTTTTATATAAAATTACATATACCTAACATTACTTTGGATTTATAATATGAACCTAATAACCAATAATTCTACATTTTAGGTCAGAGCTGCAGCTCGACCCACCTTGAGAAGTACCCCCCCTTCCCCTACCGTTTCGGACTTAATTTTCCTCGTACGTCATCATTATAGAGCCATTTTACCTTGTGAGAACTTCCAAATTCGAACTTCCCATGAGAACCTTTTGAAATTTCCCATGATAAGACAGGTAGTTCGGTTAGGTTAGGCCCGAGCTGGGGGTCCTTGCTTCAGTGTATTCTCAACTCTCGTACCGTTCGGACCTCGATACTTTTAAAAGTGCTCTAGCTTTTGGTATCGGGCAAAATTTTCATTTATTTTTCAAATTATTTTTTCTATATGCCGCACGTCGTCAATCTTTAAAGGTAAGTTCTCTCTTTTCATTAAGCAGCTCTTTTTAATTCATTGCGCCTGACGGGCCTTTGAACTTACTCTTACGGCCTCTGAGTGGCTTTCGCATGCGATTGCCTAAATGCTTCACCGGGGAGAGTCTCCATCTTCTGCCTTGTGCAGTTGACCGGTGGGCAGCTCAGTTTAATTCATTGCGCCTGACGGGCCTTTGAACTTTCTCTCACGGCCTCTGAGTGGCTTTCGCATGCGATTGCCTAAATGCTTCACCGGGGAGAGTCTCCATCTTCTGCCTTGTGCAGTTGACCGGTGGGCAGCTCAGTTTAATTCATTGCGCCTGACGGGCCTTTGAACTTTCTTGTGGTCTCTGAGTGGCTTTCGCATGCGATTGCCTAAATGCTTCACCGGGGAGAGTCTCCATCTTCTGCCTTGTGCAGTTGACCGGTGAGCAGCTCAGGTTAATTCATTGCGCCTGACGGGCCTTTGAACTTTCTTGTGGTCTCTTGAGTGCCTAAATTTGCCTACATTTAGGCTTTCGCATGCGATTGCCTAAATGCTTCACCGGGGAGAGTCTCCATCTTCTGCTTTGTGCAGTTGACCGGTGAGCAGCTCAGTTTAATTCATTGCGCCTGACGGGCCTTTGAACTTTCTTGTGGTCTCTGAGTGGCTTTCGCATGCGATTGCCTAAATGCTTCACCGGGGAGAGTCTCCATCTTCTGCCTTGTGCAGTTGACTGGTGAGCAACTCAGTTTAATTCATTGCGCCTGACGGCCTTTGAACTTTTTTCTTGCGGTCTCTGTGTGGCTTTCGCATGCGATTGATCTCTTTTGATTTTTGACCTAGTAACAACAATTTATTGTGCAATCTATTTTGTCTTTATATGGTGAAAGTTAATCAATTCACGGCCCGTTTCCGAGCCGTGTCCATATATTTTCAAGTGGCATTTTGATAAGTTCCAGTCTGTCTTCGCGCCGTGTGTTATATTCCAGCGCTACAGAAGTTCTTTTCCTTATTTTTCATTTTGGGCTCATGAGTTTTGATTTCCTTGTGCCTCGGTACAAGTCGAGCCGTTACTCAAGATTTTGAGCCTTGGAGTTGACTTTGTCCTCAGTCTTTGGCGGGTGCGTCTCCCCAGACCCCCGGCCTGTCTCCTGGTACCTATGCTTTTGGTACCAGTCGAGCCATTGCTCAAGATTTGAGCCGTGGAATTGACCTTGTCCTCCCTCTTGGCGGGTGCGTCTCTCAGACCCTCGGCCTGTCTCCTGGTACCTATACTTTTGGTACCAGTCGAGCCATTGCTCAAGATTTGAGCCGTGGAGTTGACCTTGTCCTCCCTCTTGGCGGGTGCGTCTCTCAGACCCTCGGCCTGTCTCCTGGTACCTATGCTTTTGGTACCAGTCGAGCCATTGCTCAAGATTTGAGCCGTGGAGTTGACCTTGTCCTCCCTCTTGGCGGGTGCGTCTCTCAGACCCTCAGCCTGTCTCCTGGTACCTATGCTTTTGGTACCAGTCGAGCCATTGCTCAAGATTTGAGCCGTGGAATTGACCTTGTCCCCCCTCTTGGCGGGTGCGTCTCTCAGACCCTCGGCCTGTCTCCTGGTACCTATACTTTTGGTACCAGTCGAGCCATTGCTCAAGATTTGAGCCGTGGAGTTGACCTTGTCCTCCCTCTTGGCGGGTGCGTCTCTCAGACCCTCGGCCTGTCTCCTGGTACCTATGCTTTTGGTACCAGTCGAGCCATTGCTCAAGATTTGAGCCGTGGAGTTGACCTTGTCCTCCCTCTTGGCGGGTGCGTCTCTCAGACCCTCGGCCTGTCTCCTGGTACCTATGCTTTTGGTACCAGTCGAGCCATTGCTCAAGATTTGAGCCGTGGAGTTGACCTTGTCATCCCTCTTGGCGGGTGCGTCTCTCAGACCCTCAGCCTGTCTCCTGGTACCTATGCTTTTGGTACCAGTCGAGCCATTGCTCAAGATTTGAGCCGTGGAGTTGACTTTGTCCTCCCTCTTGGCGGGTGCGTCTCTCAGACCCCTTGCCTGTCTCCTTGTACCTATGCCATCGGTAGAAGTTGCGCAGTTGCTCAAAATTTTGAACCGTGTGCTGGACTCCGTACCTCCTTGGCTTGGGTGCTTCCTTAGACCCCTTGCCTGTCTCCTGGTGCCTAGGCCATTGGTAACAGTCGAGTCGTTGCTCAAAATTTTGAGCCCTGGGCTGGACTCGGTCCTTACTTGGTTTGGGTGCGTCTCCTTAGACCCCTTACCCGTCTCTTGGTGGTTAGACCCCTGGTATCATTCGAGCCGTTGCTAAAATATTTGATCTGTGGGCTGGACTCTTTCCCTCCTTGGCTTAGGTGTGTCTCTCTAGACCCCTCGGCTGTCTCCTGGTACCTATATCTTTGGAACCAGTCGAGCCGTTGCTCAGGATTTCAGGCGTGAAGTGGTTCTTCGTCTGCCTTTCGCTTGGGCGCGTCTCGCTGATCCCCTTCTCCTTTCTGGTCGAGCCTTGCTTCGGATATTGCATCGTTGTTCAATAATTTAAGCCGTTCAAGAGTCAAAATACAGCCAATACTCACTGTTTGCCTAGTATTCTTGTGAGATGTCTACGGCAACATCTTTATAATAATTCTCTTAAGTGGAAGTTATCCACCAGGCGAGGTTAATGCTCAAAGCATCTTCTACCACCTAACCCTCGGAGTCTTATCATTATGTGCTCACAAACTCAAATTAATGAGGAAAAAATTCATGCACTGGGCGGGATTCGAACCAACGGATCCATACGCCACCTGGATTACCAGACTAGCGCATTATCCCCACTTGACTACCAATGCTCGATAGTCTTTGGGGGCTCTCTGTGACCTGCCATCTGACAATGACGTCCTGTCTCGACTGAAGGATGTGTAAAAAAAAAAAAAAAAAAAGTTTCTACCTGATGGCTGGTGAGATTGGACGCTGATCAACTCGATCGACTTAGGCTTTGAAGTGGATGCAACAGTCCTTAACAAGCTTCGATTCGCCCTCCCCACGCTAGATATAGCTCGGGCTTCTGATCCAAGTGCGTCAGTCTTGAAGGAATACCACTATAGGGATATGGAAAAGCAGATCCGTGGATCATCGCAGTCATACGATATCATGACTCAGGCTGTAGCTCCTCTAAGATCGGAGCTCATTTCTCGTGAAGCAGCGGACAGAATCCTGGTTGGAAATGTTTCCATACCAGTCTCCAGATAATCGTCCCTGTCAACAAAGTCTCCGGAAGATTCTGGGACACAAAAAAAAAAAAACTCTTGACAAACGCTTCCAAGTACAAAAGGACTTCCAAGCCATGAATTTTCTCTTCACCAGGCTCCAGCCGACTCATGTTCAACTGATCGTCCAGAACGATGAGTTGTCGGCGTCTGACCCTTCGGAAGCCTAGGATTCTGAGGGTGACTATTATCTTCCGGAAGCCCCTCCCCTGTAGGGCGAGCACGAGGAAGTTATAGCGACTCCAGACCTTCCGTTCGATGTTACCCCCTGCGTAAAAGAACGTGAGCCGGATGTTCCTCTTCCATCTCCTGAAGCCGAAATAAATGGCCGCAAATATCAGAATCTCAATTCTACAAGTTGGAACAGCATTAGATACATGGTATCTTCGCTCGTCTGCAGCCGAATTAGGAACTGAAGGCCCAGCCAAGTGCATGAGCGGATCTCCTAGCTAATATGAACGGAGCTTTTGGGATATTATCCCACTGCCTAATTCTCCAACGCCCTGCACTCGCAGACGTCACGAACAAGATCGTTGCTGTACATCCTTCTGTGAAGTCGTCAAAGAACGACCGGATAAAAGAACTGCCCTCGGAGGATTCTGCTTCCGAGGGTCTTCTTCAGTACGTTAGCGGAAAGAGATCCCAAACGATTGCCAGTCGGAGAAGCCTGTTTGTACCAGCGATTTAGGTCCCGCGTCGGATTCTGAAGGATATTCCTCCTTCGGAAGACTAATTGTTTGAGCCCAAGGCCTTACTTGAAGCTGTAAAATCACACTCTTCTTCTTCTCATCCTCGCCCACGACCTCAGAGAAGCCGCACTACAAGGATACTTGTCCCCCCTTCGTTCGTGGGTTTATAACCTTTTAGATATGAAAAAAAAAAAAAAAAAAATCAAAGTTGCAGTTCACTGGTTATTCCAGACCTGCCCATATCTTCAAGGGTCAAAGTCTAGGCAGCTTCTAATGCAGTGATTGCCAATTGGAGCACGACAGCTCTGAAGGAGGCAGGAATCATTGCTTCCTCCGGGAGCCTACGTTCTTCTGTCAACTTTGACTTGTCAAGGACAAATATTCCCCTTGGGCAAATTGGCGATCCACGTCAACTTTTATGAGGCATTACTGTCGCAAAATCGAGTTTCAAAAGACTCCTCTGGGGACTGAGGACCCCCTCTAAGCTTTAATCCTACCCTGTAATTTATACAGGCGGTGGGTAACTTCTTGTTCCTTGTGAGCAATGTCAATAATGTTGTTCATTATCTTCCATGTGCATCAAATATTGTGCAAGTTCATGTAACTATGTATTTATTTGATATTATTGGTCTGGTCTCCTATCCCACGGTACATACATTCCTACTTGTAATTTGTACCCTCTCGCTGTAGAATGTTATTTTAATAATGCTAAATATTCATTTTACTCTCGTAAATGAAATTTACAATATTTTCTATAGCCTCTGTTCTGCACCAATACCTCTGCAACTTGTCTGTTTTATTTTCCGTTATGTTCTGGAACCTGATTTAAAAAATCTCTTCCGACTATATCACAGTGTATTCCCGGCCACGAGCTGGCAGATAACAAACACATCTCAAGGTGGGTCGAGCTGCAGCTCTGACCTAAAATAATACAGTTTTCTCCCCGAAGGGACCCGAAAACTGATATTTTGGGTCAAGCAAAGCTCGACCCACCCACTTAAATGCTTGCCAGCTCCGCATTTTAATTCACTGAAGCAAGGACCCCCAGCTCGGGCCTAACCTAACCGAACTACCTGTCTTATCATGGGAAATTTCAAAAGGTTCTCATGGGAAGTTCGAATTTAGAAGTTCTCACAAGGTAAAATGACTCTATAATGATGACGTACGAGGAAAATTAAGTCCGAAACGGTAGGGGAAGGGGGGGTACTTCTCAAGGTGGGTCGAGCTTTGCTTGACCCAAAATATCAGTTTTCGGGTCCCTTCGGGGAGAAAACTGTATTATTTTTCGTTTCCGGAATGGCAATAATGGCATGGATGTAAAGGTAGTACCCTGAAGTAATACGAAAGCGGTTCCAGGGCACAACTACCTTTTTTTAATACATTTTATTTTAAGGTCATTTGTTGTTGTAGCCAGCTTGGCTAAAGCTGGAGGAGGTAATGATGGTCTCCAGCCAATTACTACATAACATAATAAGTAGAAAATAAGGAAAGTAAGAGAGGAAGCAAAGACAAAAAAGACAAAAATAACTAATATGCAAGTAGGTATGAAAAAAGTAAAAATATTATTTTAGAAGAATTTGGTAGTTTAGGTCAAAAAAGACAAAAATAACTAATATGCAAGTAGGTATGAAAAAAGTAAAAATATTATTTTAGAAGAATTTGGTAGTTTAGGTACCCACTCCTTCGCGAGAGAAAAATTACTACAACTCCGGCACTGATTTTGAAATCAGCTGATGGTCCCTACTGGACGCAAATCTTGATACATCGGGTTCCCTCTATGTTATATGATCTCAGTAATATACACACACTTTTACACCACTTGTCCAGGCAAATCTCTACTAGATAGGAGCTGACTTGACTTGTCATAGTTCTCATATTTCTTCAGCAGTAAAATTAATTCATTTCAAGCTGTCTGTGAGCTATAATTTGCATTATTGTTGATATGTTACATGACTCTTGTTTATTTATTGTTATATTTTAAGCTAACGATAAATATTTACTTCTGATAACATCGTACTATGTAATTTTTATCTTCCACCTTTACTTTATTTTTTATCGCGAGGTACAGTCTCATCTTTGAAGCTAACAATGCGGACCTGGGATCAGTTAACCCTTCAGTGACGATTTGACGAACCTACTAAAAAATAAACTGACAATCATCAACACATCACTGCTTCATATTTTTCGTGATTTCAGATAGGTATTACAATCACTATCGTGAGTGATATCACAACTACTCAAACTCGCTTAACTAAATCCACGCTGAAACCGAGACTTGAACCCCAGACCTCCAGGCTACAAGTCCGCTGCCTTATCGATCAAGCTACTGAGCTCGGTCCCACTAAATCACTAAATAATAATATCGCCTTATTTATACTGCCCGAATAGGACTATTAAATCCAATTATTCCAGCTGTAAGCCAAAGACGTATTATTATGTGGTAAAATCCCAAATGGGAGGATAACTTGTCATGTCCCCGCTGAGTTTCGAACCCGCGACCTCTGGAATCTCTGGATTCACAGAGTGCCGCCTTTACCACTGAGCTACCGGGACAGCTGAATATTATCAAGCAAAACGCTAGTTTTGCAACGCCACAAGAAAAACAAAACGAGCGTGTATACCTACGCTAAACCTAGTTCGTATGTATTTTCTTTTGTAATTTTGACCTTCTGGGACAAAACTTTTTAATTTTTTTTCTTCATTTTCGTGTTTGCCTCGTCGAATAGGATATGACTACTTTTTATTTGACCTTTTTCTGACACCTCTAACCGCTTCTACGAGCACCCCCAAAATTAGTAAAAGATTCATACTTTGTTTTGTTTGTTTGTTTTTTTTTTCCGCATTCGGCTTAGCACCGACATATGATATACTAGCTGGGTGTCGCCCGCTTTGCGGGCCGAGGTATGGCCGTGAAAGCAAAAAATCCTTTTTCGCCAATGGCAGGTGTTGTTGTGGGAATTTCGAAAAATCCCGTCTTATTGCACATCTAGACTATAAAACAAAGCTGCCTACCAAATTTCAGCTTCCTAGGACTTACGGTTTGGGCTGTATAGCGATGATCAGTCAGTGGTCAGTCAGTGACTTTGACATTTATATATTAAGATTATTTCATGTACTCAGCACCTCCTCTCACCCGTATATTTTTCCCCGGACTGTCTTCCACCAGCTGTCGGGCAATGTCCTTGCATTTGTCCCTCGCCAGGGCCGGGACTTTAGCCTCGCACTCCCACTTCCTGTTGGGCACGTGGGCGTACAGAGCACTGGGCGTGGCGTGGGTCACCCGAGTTGTTGTCACGAAACCTGTTGGGAAAGAAAAGGGAAAGTTAGAAAATATAGAAAACCTATCGCATGCCGAATTGGTCTATTGGGCTGGGTGGAAGAGATTGCCATAGGCAATAACCGGGCCTTTTAATTAAGATATCTGTTTATATTTCATCTATGTTGTTTATCTTTTCTTTTCTTGTTTTTATTGTTCTAAATTTTGTATTTCAATTTCACTGTATAAACCTAAAGTGAATACGATATATTGAGATAAACCGAGATTTCACCAGACTTCGGTTTTGTCATTTGAATGGGTGAGTAGAAGAACATGCTATGTCGAAAATCGATTTTTTTTTTTTTTTTTTTTTTTGCAGAATAACATGCAATATACTTTTTTCTATCATCTCGTATGAAGGAGAAATACCCCCTACAACCATGCAAAAATTTATTTTAGAGTCGAGGCCTATAGCATCTACACTATCTACAGCAGGGCTACCCAACCAGTCGATCGCGGAGTGATTTTGGATTGATCACGTCCAGAGAGGTGAGATGACGTTCTAAAAGTCTAGATCTCTGAAGTTCAAAATGATTGTGAACAAGGTTTTCTGGCATCTCACCATCTCACACAAGTGAAAATCCGAGATCTCCTTCCTTAACTCATGAGAATTAAAATGAGGTATCGTTAGGGGGTCGATCGCGTTGATTATCTGAAACTTTAGAGTTAGATCTTCTTCTGTAAAGGTTGGGCACCCCTGATCTACAGCATAGTAATGTAGTATTATTTCTCTCCTGAAATGTTCTTTAAAGCATGTTCTTCCACCCAACCCTTATTTATTGATAGGGCCGGCCATGAGTCTCATTCTTTCAGAGTCTACCTGTGTGTTTCCCCGCCCCCTGAGCCCAGGCCAGGACAGAGTCCACCCGGTGCCGCCCCTCCAGGGAGGCCTCGCAGTCATCCACCCTCACAGTGGCGGCCACGCCCGTGGTGTGTAGGTTGGTCTTGACGCCGCAGAACAGCGCGGTGGCGGTGCTGGCGGAGTCCGGCACCTGTTTGTCCGCGCAGTATGTCTGGGGAGGACACAGTGAATAAAATAACACCTCACGTACCCAGCAAGAGATCACAAATATCCAACAAGACATAAGAAAGACCTCTTTACCCCAGCTTATGTCAAACAAAAATCTTTCTACTATGATGGCAAATGTGTTTATAATTCTCTGTCAGATACATATAAGTTATTAGACTGGGACAACTTCAAGACTAAGACCAGTGATCTCTTGCTGGAAATATCGCCATATACCAAAGATGAATACTATCATCATTGGTCAAATGACCAAACATAAAAAACGAAAAACAATAGTAAAAATGATGTTCTGTAATTTGTAACCGAAAGTGTCGGTCCTAAACTAATGGGTTAAGACGGTTAAAGGCCAATTTGAATTCATAACTACCTTCAGTAGACCAACGTTAGGGAACTGTTCAAATGACAGCTGTCCTGATTCGCCCGCCTTGTAGATACGAGAAGCTGTTATTGTGTTGATGCCCATGCCATCTCCCACAAACAAGATCACATTCTTCGCCTGGCGGGTGTTCCACTTGTGCTGAAGCGACTTCTCAACATCCTTCCTAGCATTTGAGTACCAGAAGTCCCTGTCTGCAAACATTATATCATCATCATCATAGGGTGGCGGCATCGTGAACGATGGTATATGTAGAGGAATGACTCAGCACTTCTACCACTGTCTTTACAAGGAGGCTAATAATTGACAGGGGCCCCCAGAACCAAGCCAATAATGGTCTACTCCTTGTTTATAGTCCCCCAGCCAGACTGCCGGTCTAGTCCCTGTTAAAAGTCCCCCAGCCAGTAAAAAAGAAGTTATCATATTTGTGTTAATCACTTTCGTGATATCACAACTACTCAAACGCGCTGTGTGAAATGTACTCTGAAACCGGGATTTGAACCGGGCCATGAAACAGGAGCTACTGTAGACGCTTGAGGTCTGTGTTGTAGCCTGTCCATCCTCTCTGATAGGCGAGAAGTGACACAATACTTCCCATTTAGGTGCTGGGTCAACACGAGTGCACCGGAAGATATCCCGTACAAACAATTGTAACCAAATTAAGAATACAATTTTTTGTCGGCACGAGGGATCGAACCCGGGACCTACCGCATGTCAAGCGAGTGCTTAACCACTGAGCTAAGTTGTATTAACCTGTAAATATTGTATTAATGATGAGGATTATCAGTAGAATTAGTAAATATAAATTTATTGGTAAATAAAGTAAGTATTAAGTGGTATTCAACTCACCTTCAAGCACTTCGGAGGCAGCTAGTCGTAAAAAAGCGCATTTCAAGCATATAAAAAGTAGCCAGTTTTTACAAAGAACCAACATACTGATGCCGCTATCTATGTGCACTGGGCAGTGGTTCTTATGTAAAATTTCAACTTCTTAGCTTAAAGGTGTTGTTCTCATATTTTTTTGTCATTCCTTTAATTTGTCCAAGAAACCATTATTAGCAAAGTATCAAAGATGTATTAAGTATGTATCGACGTATTATTATTAAATTTGTTTTACACGTAATACATAAAGGCGCTGTGTGTTTTAAGTGTTATGACTTTTTTTTCTCTTCTACAATACACCTAAAGCTTTGCTCAAGATGTGTTTTTCCTAACACTACAATACAGTCTATACCTACACTCATTTATAGTGACCCAAAAGGCATTGGATGCAAAGTGTTTTTCCTAACTCTACTAAAATCCCAAGACATTCAAAAAGGATTCTAATCTTATCTAGAGCATACCAAGGATATAATTTCTATTTCTTTATTGGTATATGCCAAAAAATTAAACTTTGATTCACCGCCCCAAAGAACTCTTACCTACTGCTAAATGGTAGAGTCATATTATGTATTTATGTGTGAGTGCCTTATTGATGGGTTATAACAATGGTTTGTGGACAGAAATGTGCGACGAACCAAAGATTCAAATGATTCAAAGCGATACCAAGGCTGTGCCGTCCTATGGTTTCCCATCCCAATGTTAATTACATCGGACGCAATTACTGACTGAACCCGTGCCTCTAACGCACACAATGACATTAAAAGATCAACTGAATGCAATAACTTTATCAATGAGATAAGGGACTCACGTTCTATGTGTCTATGTCACAGAAAACGAATTTCTCATGTCAGCAAGTGCATTTCAAATTCCACGGCATTCAATCTACAGGGTATTAGGTAGGTAGGAAGAGAATGCCGTTGGCATTAGCACCGCCCTTGATCAAGTTTTGTTCTATTAATTTCATTTTCTATGTATTGTATAATATTATATTCTATGTAAATAAAACTTGATCCAATATGTTTAATAATAGGTCACTTTTTTCAACGTTCGACCCTTTTGTTGAAGTAATATTTAACAGAACCACAACGGTATGGTTTAGTATTGATGACGAGCTGCGGGTTTTAGTTAGGGTAGGCAGTCATGGATACCGGGCGGTCCATGCCTGATCCCCAAACTTTTCGGGATGAGCTTTCCCCTCCTCAAAAAAAAAGACCCCTCAGCTTCACGACTGGTTCTAATGGGAAATTGGAACAAAATGTGATATAACTAGCGGATAACCCGCCCTTCGTTACGGGTAAGAAAACCACTTCGTTAGTCCGAGGCAAATTCGTTCTTGTTTTAAATTCCATGTATTGGCAGTCTATTCAGTGCCCAAAGTTCCAAAAATCCATTTTAATATTCAACACAATTCATATTGGGGGGGTGGGGGGGGGGGTCTATTAACAGTGTAGACTAGCTGCCATGGCTTAATGGTCACTGCACAAGTCTTGTACGCGGGAGACCCGGGTGAATCTTGTGGACTTTTCAGGAAAAAAAAAACCAATGCAAAATAACATTAAGGGTGGTATGCAGAGTCCTCACTGTAGGGATGCCTGGGTCATTTGTCCCTTCAGCTGATTTTGTTATGCAGAGACGTTTGTTTCAAGCGCCTGTGCGCCTGCGCATTCAGATGTCTCTTGAAAGAAGAGATTTTTGAAGCCTATAGGGATAAAAAAACGTCTCTGCATACCAGCTTAACATGCACTCAGGAATGAAAAAGTGCTACATTGATTTAATATGTCACTGGCCAATATTTAACCCATATTTGCTTTTTTTCTAAACGTTCGAAAAGTACGCTTTTTGGCGGCGCTCCTGGCGGCGCACTGGTACTTCCCGCATGGAATCAATAATGTAGTAAATTTTATTGGCTACTACTTTGAGCAGAATAATTTTTCGATTTAAACGAACTGTTCATGTGTGAGGAGGGCAAATGTAAAAAAACCGCGCTCTTTGGCGGCTCCTGGAGTTAGCTCACCGAAATTTTGATCGCAAACTTCATATTCGGAATCAGCGGGTCAAATCAAATATAGAATTGTTGACAACGGGACAAACGGCTCCAAAGCGGGACGTATGGTCACCGTGTTATACTTCACACATGCAACCTTATTTTGGGATATATCTAGTGGCATTTCCGGCCCTACCCAGGCTGGGTGAGTTTAATGTGGGTAGCTGGTACGATTCCCAGCGAATGGAGCGTAAAACCCCCGTCCTAATCCAGGACGTTAAATCCAATAGAATCGTTGGCGTTAGGAAGGGCATTTAGCCGTAAAAAATGTGCCAAACCCAACTAATCTCAACCATGAGGTTGCACAACGTCGACCCTGCTTGAGTGCGACAAGACGGAGTAAAAGAAGATCTAGGGCGGAATTAATAGACAACATCAATTAAGTCGTTGTTAAGTGTCGGTTTTCCCTATCTTACACAGTACGCAATCCGTGACTTAGCGCCACAGAGGTATTACAAAAACGTCTATTAATTCCGCCCCTAATAGTGTCCCAGGAAGCCCCAAAATACCTCTTCTTCTTCTTCTCTTACTTTGCCTTTTCCCAAATCTACTTAAGATCGGCACTGTTCAACCTCATGGTTGAGGTTGTTTGGTTATGGCACATTTTTTAGGCTGGATGCCCTTCCTAACGCCAACGATTCTATTTGATTTATCGTCTTGATTAAGGCGAGGGTTTTACCCTCCATTCGCTGGGAATCGTACCAGCTACCCACATTAACCTCACCCAGCCTGGTTAGGGCCGGAAATGACAGCCTCGCGTGTACGGAGGAAACAGAATTTTCTATGTGAAAGGTCTGCTCCGACCGGGAGCCCCAAAATACCAATTTTTAGTGTTTGACAGCCAATTTAAAATCTACGATTTCTCAAAACGCACTGTAATTTATACTTGTGGCCCTCACAAACTCACAGGCCTTTTATAGGGCCGTAAGGGACTTAGGGTCTTTGGATGAAATTTTTAAACTCGTCATTTTCTTGGTTATAGGTAGTAATTCGTGTGCAAAATTTAGTCAACATCTGTACAAATAAAGGGCACCAAAGTTAAGCAACGTCCTGCGAAATGAAGACTTCATGATGCTGGTATTCCGGCCCAACCCAGGCAGGTTGAGGTTAATGTTGGTAGCAGGGTTGCGAGTTTCCTGAGAATGGAGTGTAACACCCTCTTCATGATATGACTATGCAACTATAAGCGACGTTAAACCCAAATTAAAAAAAAAAAAAAATGCACACAGTTTTTATAAAAAAAATTACAAAACATGAACCTGCACCAACCAGTCTGGCCATGCCTTAGTTCATTTAGAATTTAGTCCAATTACGAAGTACGGGGAGTAACAAATATAATTTTCAAAACAAAAGAAGTAAATAAAAATATTTTCTCCCTCAAAATAACTACCAAACTCACGCTACTATTAATTAGACGAAAACTAATTGATTTTATGCTAAAGACAACTTTTTTTAAACCCTGAATGAAACAGCGATAACGCAGTTTTCGCAACTTCCGATGTTAATAGAAAGAGTTTTCCGCTGGATTTGCCGTATAGTGTAGGGATTTTAAATAAATAAAGTAAAATTAAACTCAAAGTGCAGTTTTTTCTCTCGCAAACAATGTAAACACTTCACTCTGCCTTCTTGTTTGAAACGAACTTAATAAAACACTAATGATTCTAACTCAATGAACAAATCAAGACTACGAAAGATTCAGATGCTACAATAAGCAGAGCTGTGTTGTTCCTCATACTCATTAATGGTTAGTTATGTTATGACCCTATCTAAATTATTGTACGCGATACCATCGCGTATATGCCGTTATAAGTCCGTATAGCTGGCGTACGCACGACTCTCGATGTCCAAGTTTGAAAAAAAATCACGTTATAGCATGGCAGGCCATCTTATTCATGGGATTTTTATCGCGAATGAGGGATTTTATGAGTTAGTCTGGGATAAAAAGAGATTCGGGGATTTAAGGGACTGTCAGTAACTTTTTAGAGGCTTTTGAATATTTTAATACTTTTATTTCGGTGTTCACTACTTGCATAAACTCCGCGATGTACGGCAATGCCTCGACTGTAGAGTAGGGTTAGGAAAATTATTTTTTTATTATTTTTTTTTTTTTTTTCAACAACAAAGTACAGTAGAAATCGGTTATAACGACACCGGTTATAACGAATAATCGGCTATAACGAACAAAATCTTTGGTCCCTTGGAGTCTTATGGAAAATTAACATATGTATCGATTATAACGAACATCGGCTATAATGAACAAATCGGCTATAGCGAACAAATTTTGAAGTCCCCAGACCAACTTCCTATCGGTTATAACAAACATTTTTTTTTTTTTTTTTGCTATGAAGAATAAAATAGAAAACATGTTTTATCCTGCACAAACTTGTCGATTGCTTTTTACTAGGTCCTGAAAATCTTTTACATAATTTTTTTTCATTTCTTGTTTTATTTTAGTGTTTCGTGAATCGTGAATTGCATTTGTGTTTTATTTAGTAAAAGTTTTGTTTTTAAAAAAATGTCTATTAGAAAATCTTTTACGATTGAAGAAAAATTTGCTATAATATGCCGATTTGACGGTGGCGAAAAAATGTGCCGATTTGGCTAGGGAGTTCGAGATTCCGAGATCAACCCTCGCAGGGTTTTTAAAATGTAGAGACAAAATAATTAACCAATTTGATAAGTGTGAATCAGTAAAAAAAATTAGAAATACTGGTCTTGATGATTTGGATGACGCACTTTTACTGTGGTTTAAACAGCAGAGAGCCAATAATATTCCTATTAATGGTCCAATACTTCAACAAGTACATATGTACCTACATATGTACATATTATCTCTTATAACAAACATTGTTCTTTATAGACAACTAGCGGGCTGTCGCCCGCTTTGCGGGCCGAGGCATGGCCGTGAAAGCAAAAAATCCTTTTTCGCCAATGGCAGGTGTTGTAGTGGGAGTTTCGAAAAATCCCGTCTTATTGCACATCTAGACTATAAGACAAAGCTACCTACCAAATTTCAGCTTCCTAGGACTTACGGTTTGGGCTGTAGAGCGATGATCAGTCAGTGGTCAGTAGTCAGTGGTCAGTGGTCAGTGAGTGTCTTTGACATTTATATATTAAGATAAATATCGCTTATAGCGAACAAGTTCGCTATAAGCGATATATCGGTTATAGTGACAATCGGCTATAACGAACAATTTTCTCCGGTCCCTTGAAGTTCGTTATAACCGATTTCTACTGTACTATTGAATATATATTTATTTACAAAATTATTCACAAACAATATAAATATAAAATTATAAAAAAACATAGTTGAATATAAATATATGTAGATAAATAAATATAATCTAATAGTGGAATAATAAAAAAAATATTGTTTGATATTATATATTAGTATTGGATGTCCCATTGTGTCAAGAGACATGTGTTGGGGATCCTCTACTTTCATATTATGCATAATTGTATCTTATTAATTTTGTGTTGATTTTCTTTTGTTTGTTTATTTATAATTTTTTAATATTTCTCCTTTTATCAATTGTAGGTAAAGATGTATTTTTATAATAGTTATTTTATGGCTTCTATTATTTTTTTTTTAAATACGTCATCCTTCATATATTCTCTTATTCTTACTCTTATATGTCTTATGTCTTGTAAAATCTTTGTTTCTTCTGGTATGCAATTAAAAACTTTACTGCCTATGAACGTGAAATGTCGTTTGGTAAGTGATTTGTGTATTTGTCGTAAGTTAGCTTGTCCTGTCTGTCTAGTTGTGTATCTGTTATGTCTGAAGGTCCACATATCACGTTTTTTTAAACAAAATATGCACAATTTGTAAGTATAAATGTCTAGTATGGTAGGTACATTTAGAATTTTGTAAAGTTGGTCTGAGTGAAAATATCTGTCCTTGTTGAGTATTATTCTTAAGAGTATGTTAAGTGTCCTGTTGAGTGGTGTCAGTAAGTTTTGGTACGCTCCGCCCCATGCTACTATACAATATTGTACAAGTGATTGTACCATTGCAAAGTATATCTCACGTATAACGGATTTTGAACAACATCTTTGTAGATTGTTAAATATATACATTAGATGACGGAGCTTATTTTTCAGTTGTATTATATGGTCCGTCCATTTTAAGTGATGGTCAATAATTATCCCTAAGTATCTCGTTTTGTTTTGTCTTTGTAAAGTAAGGGTTGTGTTGGTGTTGTCAGTCACTTGTAGTAATGATGTTTGAGGTTGTCCCCTACTGTCTATAGAAAAAGTCATGTAATTGGTTTTGTCGAAATTGATTTTTAGTGACATACCTACTAGAGTACCAGTTTCCTATGTTTGTCAAGTCAGTTGTAGCTATATTGTGAGTCTCTTCCCAAGTGTCTGAACTGTAACAGATGACAGCATCGTCAGCATAGCAGAAGACTTGGCCTTGACTTTTACCAGGTAATGCGTTAATGAAACAATTAAAAAGACAAGGCCCAAGACAGCTACCTTGAACAATTGAGAAAGGTTGACAATCTGTTATAGGGCCATGCCTCCTTCCGTAGCTCTTTGGTTATGGATGGAATCGTTACACTGCCAATGAAATAATAGACATATGAAGGATTTTTATTGTACGTAATATAATAATTTAATGATCGTAGCAGACGCGGTTGATAGATGGAACATCATTAATACCACAGGGGTGTGCACTAGGGTTGCCAGACGTCCCGTATTTCCCGGGACGTCCCGTATTTTGGGCACTTTTCAAAATGTCCCGTACCGGACACGCGTGTCCCGTATTTTCCCCAGTTTCACCCAGTTTCAGAGAGAGAGGATGCAGACAGACATCAGGAACAGGTGTTCGGCTGACATGATTTCAACTGAACTAAAAATAATGTTCAACTACAATATCACTTGTACCCAATTTTACCAATATCTCAATGGTAAAAAAGATTTTGTCAAAAAAATACAGTCTAATCAAAAATATGAGAAGTAATAAATAAATCTGAATAATAAAAAGTTGTTTTTAAAAATAAAGCCTTTTTCTTTCTTCCGAACATTGCAGGATGTGGGGGGGGGGGGGGTGTTAAAAAGGGTTTGTCCCGTATTTTCATCCAAAATCCCGTTTTTTTGGACGTTTTAGGTCTCTTGTCCCGTTTTGGGCTGGAAATGATCTGGCAACCCTAGTGTGCACTGATGTGTGTGTGGTCCGTGAATGATCTGCATACGACTAGCCCTCAGAATATATATTATACAGCATGAATCAGCATAAATAGGACAGTTAGGACATATTATAATAACAATAATACTCTTTAGTGGAAGGTAACAACCATCAGGCGAGGTCATTGTTCAAATCATTTTCTACGACCTAACTCTCGGAGTCTTATTATTATGTGTCACAAATAAATGAGGAAAAATTCATGCTCTGGGTGGGATTCGAACCAACGGATCACTACGCTACCTGGATTACCAGACTAGCGCGTTAACCTCTTGACTACTTTGTCCAAATTACATCGTAAACGAACAATAAGCTCACAATCGCCGATTAAGATATTTAATGAATTTAAAGGCATGTCTTTCTCAACACAGTTTCTTTTAACTTTAAGAAAGGGTACCATCCTATCATTTTAAAACTGTAACACTATTTTAATTAATGAAAAATAAATGAAAAATTTAACAAAAAATAAATTGTGTTCAACCGATTCAACCATGCTCTGCTTTTTCTTTGGAATCGAATGAACTCGAGCCCAGAATATTGTGGCTCAGTTGATCTCCCCTGTGAAGGGCCCTGATCTGATTATGAAAATTCACGTCACTATACAAGGCCGGATTCCCACTGAGAGCAACATTTTGTTTCGCAACTTTTCATGCTTCGCTCTTCCTTTACCATTAAATGAGATCAAAGCCGTCGATAGCGCGTTGAATGCATCACCGGTTCTCGTAGGATCACCGAAGTTAAGCAATCTCCACCGAGGTGAAGACTTCATCATTCTGGCATTCCAGCACAACCCCGGTTGGGTGAGGTTAATGTGGATAGGTTTTCAGTTTTCGGCGAATGGAGGGTAATACCATCGTCGTGATATGACCATTGACCATACAGTTGAAAGCGACGTTAAACACAATTAAAAAAAAAGAGATCGCACACTATCTGAAAGAATGATTTTGCAGCACTCCGCCTTCAAAATTTGAGACACAATTTCGCAAAATGTATCGAATCAAAATGGTGTGCTCAGTGGGAGTGAAGTGTTTTGCAACGTTCCATCCACTCTGTCTTTAGAATCAAATCGAATCCCACGGATCGTTTGCTTTGCAACCCTTGGCGTTCAACTTTTCAAACACACAATATTGCAAAACGTTTGTTGCACTCGGTGGGATACTTTTCTTTTTAGTTAAAAAAGGTAACTGTGCCCCGGAACCGCTTTCGCATTACTTCAGTGCATTTTACCTTTAAACCCATGCCATTTCCGTCAGAACTCGGTCAGAACTTTCCGCTCCGGCCGGGATTCGAACCCGCAACCTCCGGGTCAGTAACCAATGCTCTTAACCACGGAGCAGCGGAGGTCGGCTCATTGGTTTGGAGCGTCGGAGGAGCCACGGTGGGAAACTGGGTTTAGAAAGTTCATCACCCTGACTGCTGGACCGACGTTGGTGTCGAGTTTCACGAGTTCATCTCCCTGACTGATGGTGGTGTGGAGTTCCACGAGTTCATCGCCCTGACTGATGGTGGTGTGGAGTTCCACGAGTTCATCGCCCTGACTGCTGGTGGTGTGGAGTTTCACGAGTTCATCGCCCTGACTGCTGGTGGTGTGGAGTTTCACGAGTTCATCGCCCTGACTGCTGGTGGTGTGGAGTTTCACGAGTTCATCGCACTGACTGCTGGTGTGGCTGTTGTGGAGTTTCACGAGTTCATCGCCCTGACTGCTGGTGGTGTGGAGTTTCACGAGTTCATCGCCCTGACTGCTGGTGGTGTGGAGTTTCACGAGTACATCGCCCTGACTGATGGTGGTGTGGAGTTTCACGAGTTCATCGGCCTAACTGCTGGACCTAAGGTGGTGTGGAGTTTCACGAATTTATCGCCCTGACTGCTGCACCGATGCTGGTGTGGAGTTTCACGAATTCATCGCCCTGACTGCTGGACCTAAGGTGGTGTGGAGTTTCACGAGTTCATCGCCCTGACTGCTGGACCTAAGGTGGTGTGGAGTTTCACGAATTTATCGCCCTGACTGCTGGACCTAAGGTGGTGTGGAGTTTCACGAGTTCATCGCCCTGACTGCTGGACCTAAGGTGGTGTGGAGTTTCACGAGTTCATCGCCCTGACTGATGGTGGTGTGGAGTTTCACGAGTTCATCGCCCTGACTGCTGGACCCATGCTGGTGTGGAGTTTCACGAGTTCATCGCCCTGACTGCTGGACTGATGCTGGTGTGGAGTTTCACGAGTTCATCGCCCTGACTGATGCTGGTGTGGAGTTTCACGAGTTCATGGCCCTGACTGATGGTGGTGTGGAGTTTCACGAGTTCATCGCCCTGACTGATGCTGGTGTGGAGTTTCACGAGTTCATGGCCCTGACTGATGGTGGTGTGGAGTTTCACGAGTTCATCGCCCTGACTGATGCTGGTGTGGAGTTTCACGAGTTCATCGCCCTGACTGCTGGACTGATGCTGGTGTGGAGTTTCACGAGTTCATCGCTCTGACTAATGGTGGTGTGGAGTTTCACAAGTTCATCGCCCTGACTGATGGTGGTGTGGAGTTTCACGAGTTCATCGCTCTGACTGATGGTGGTGTGGAGTTTCACGAGTTCATCGCCCTGACTGCTGGACCGATGCTGGTGTGGAGTTTCACGAGTTCATGGCCCTGACAGCAGGACCTAAGGTGGTGTGGAGATAGTTGAGTAGAGACCGACACTTGCTCTCAGTGTTGACATCATTGGAAGACCCCCAGATAATGGCACCGTTAGCGCCCATTTTCCGTGGCACAACAAGTGAATTTTTCATATCCGTCTGAAAATGTGGAAAGATTTTATTAATTTACTTCTGTGTGCCAGGTCAAGTTCCGGACCACGGAGCCTGGATGTACATTGTACGAAACATTTCCAGCCGTTTTTCTACCCCAAACCCCTTCCACCTTCGTGATGTCACAACTACCTACTCGTACTCAAACTCGCTTTACTAAATTTTTGCTTAACTTGGGACCTGAACCACCGACCTCCAGGTTACAAGTCCAACGCCTTATTGATCAAGCTACTGAGATTGGTAATTGTGAATTCGAAATACCGTACCTAATACTACGCACAGAAAATTCTTGAAATAGGAATATTTCAGAAATAGAAAATTCTCACAATAACTCACAGTTTTCAAATATTCTTTGTCGTCGAAGTATTTGAACCAGATGTAGGGGTATACTGGTTTTCCATCCCTGATTCTGTTCGTTTCGTCCAGTCGTCCTTGCATGAATCTTGCCCTATCAAACTCTGTCATATTCTTGTGCTTCAAATAGAGACTTGGGTAGATACTCGTACTGGCAGTGAAAAGCCACTTGTTCCTGCGAAGGAAACATAAAACACGAGTTAGCTACAGTAAAATAGATTACTATGTAGGTATTGATATAATATGTTAGGTGAGTTCCCAGACAGCACGGAAGTTGACTTCCAGTCTGGATTTAAGGTGGAAATATCCAGGTGTATAAAGTCAACTGGACCTCCAACTGTCCCGACAGCTGGATTTTTCCATCATGGATTAAATCAGTTGACCAGCCACCTGGATATTTCCAACAAAAATCCATCTAGACTCAGTCACCTGGGCAGTCAGCTGGAAGTATAACGACTCTCTCCAGCTAGGACATAACTAGAATTTAGTCAGTTGACCAGTCAGCTGGAAATGCTCCACATTTTTCCAGTTCAGTTAAAACGCGTTCTCGGATAGATTCGGGTTTCACACGAACTTTACCGAGAGTGTTCTTGTTGAATTCGCCATCTTTAATCTTTGAATAATTTTTTTGAGAAATTTCGTTTTTGTGATTCTCGATTATTGTGAGTTGTTTTAATTCTTTTTATAATTGGTACCTATTTCAATTAGTTTTTGAACATTTTTATAACTACTGCAAGTGTTAATTGTTGGGGAACAAAATGAAACTTGACAACACTGGTTTTATATTTTCATTTTTCCCTCTTGTCTTTTTGTTATTAAGAATGTGTGATCTGTTCTTGACGTTCTGCCTTTTGAATCTTTTGCTGGAAAACCTTTTGTAATCTCTGTACTCCAATAAAATATGTTACTTATCAGACTAAACTGCATCTCTGTGTTTTGTTATTTAACATAAACCAACATTAATTCTTACTGAACTTCAAATTTGATTTCGAGAAAGTGTTAATTCTTACTGAACTCCATATTTGATTTTGAGATGTCACAGAAGGAGTTCTTTGGTTTGTCTAAAATTCTAAATCGTGAATCGTGACAGAAAAAAAGGAGAGGACACAACAAACAGTTAATAATGGATAACATTCTTCATTGGACAATACTCCATACACTTGGACAATAATGAACTTTCTGCACTCTACTGTTCCTGGACACTGGACAGTCAACACCATCAATTCACTTGGAATTGTACCTTAAAAAAGGTCCTGGGTCAAGCAAGGAAACAGCTGAATTATCTGATGTATGGTGCTAGATAATGAAAATTTTCATTCTGTGGATTTTATTTAGATATGCAATACATAATATATTATTATAAAATGAATTTTTCACTCGTACGTGCTTCTGCCACACTAAAAAGATGATGTAGTGTATACTTTTTTACATGCTTCCTGATTATTTGACTCAAAATTAATTAGCCAATCTTCTGTGCACTGTCTCTAATAATAATATTAACTATTCAGCTTTCTAAACCACCTTATTACTATGAAGCCCCTCAAATTTTGTGTTCATTTTATATCTATTAAAAAAAAGTGTTCCACACTATTGTGTTTTATAATTTCACTAGTCTTAACAATTAAGTCAATTTTGTTTTAACTTAAGTATAACAATGCTTTTTTGGTAATAATTCTCAAAGCAAACAACCCAGCAATTCTAATTAGCCACAGAAGTATGTAAATTGTCATGAAGGATTACAAATACATAATAAAATTCACTAATCCATGTTCCACCACGTTAGACATTGCTTAACTTTTGCAATTTCATGAAAACTGGTGTATTCCATGCCCCATCTTCATTTTCTGCTGGCTATTAGTTTATTTCTTTGTTATTTTTGGTTTCACAAAAGAAATATATTTTAATTTACATAGTATTATTATTTTATTGTGATTATGTACATGGTATGAGCATATTTTATAATTGGATATCATTATTTTATTTCTATACTAGCTAAAACCTGGCATTTTGTCACCATTAAGGTTTTTTCTCATGGCCGGTGTCCTAATGAAAATAATAATAACATTTTTAATTGGAAGGTAACCACCAGGTCAGGTTATGCTCAAAGCATTTTCTACCACCTAACCCTCAGAGTCTTATTATTATGTGGTCACAACCATAATGAGGAAAAAATTGAAACAACGGAACCCTACGCTAAGTGGATTATCTGACTAGCACGTTAACCACTTGATTACCAGTGCACTTGAAAATTGTATTACATATTTTTATTTTGATAATTTTCTAGTATGTTGAAGGTGGCTTAGGGGGGGTGAACTCTCAGTGAAAGTACCGTTTCGTATTGTAACCCCAAGAGGACATAGTCAGCCAGACATGCACAACTTTGAGTATTATATATAGAGATTATACCTACTTAGGAAGTACTTGTGATACATTGGTACAAGGTCTTGTGACATGGTGGAAATTTAATAGTGCATTTTACACTTTTGTG
This sequence comes from Bactericera cockerelli, assembly GCA_024516035.1. Lineage (NCBI taxonomy): Eukaryota > Metazoa > Arthropoda > Insecta > Hemiptera > Triozidae > Bactericera > Bactericera cockerelli. Next base: position 44,241,577 of record CM044957.1, read on the forward strand.
ACAATTTTTTTATTAATAATAAACACTCTTATTGTAAAATATAATCATGTTAAAGAGTCTTATTTGAATTGTGTTGTTTAAAACAGATTAGTTATTTTCTTTTTCTTTCCAAATTTCTATAAACAAAAAAAATTATACCCAAATTTGTGTGTGTGTATGTGTTAAAAAAACCTATTTAAAATTTATTACTTTATTTTTATACATATTCTTCATGAGATTTGAATGTATGGCCTCTAAATTAAATAACTGAAATTGAATTTATGCCTAATATACATTTGTTTCTAGATTTTTATTACTATTATTATTATTATTATTATTTGCAAAAAAAATGCATATAATGGGATTCGAACCCACGACCTCAAAACCAAGAGCATAGCATTTGATTATTATGTAGTATAATGTACAGTATAGGTAAATAGGTATGTCAACATTGTGGTAGTGAGTTACTACCCATCCACTAGAGAGCGCTATAAGTAGCTGGAAATAAGTGGAACAAATCCAGTTGACTTTGGGCAACTGACTTCCAGTTAAAAGTTGGGTTACTTTCCAGTTCATTTCCAGTTGATTTCCAGGTGGAGGTCAGGTGGAAGGTGGAAATCTCCAGCTGATTTCCAGGTGGGCAAGTAGACTTTTTTCCACCTAACAGTATGGTATACATCCAGTTGACTGTGCTGTCTGGGTTAGGTCCAACTGCCGATATCGATCATTGAGCGGAAAAAATGCAGACATCAAGCCTAAAATCATAGTCCGAGATCTAATAGTTTGTATTGAAATAAAAATTGATAAAAGTTAGCGGGAAGTGGGCGAAAACAATAAAACAAGATACATAAATATAAACTCTGTTTCGTGTTAATATAGGACGGTTGGCTGGCGATACTTGACGAGCGCTCGCCTCCCGGCGAACTTGATTCGAAACCTCAAAATTGGTCCATGAAATATTAGGAGTAAACAAAAAAATGCTCACATTGTGATGTGGTAAAGTGAGAATACCGGATCGTTCTAAGGCGCTCCAAAACGACAGATACTAGATTCCTGCCTTTTGGAGAAATACTCTAATACTCCTCCACCTGGCGGTTTTCCTGTACAGAAGAAAGCCGCCTGTATTCAGGTAGTTTTATGCAAATCTTTGGGGTAGGAATCATCGGTTTTCAGATGTCTGTGGCACCTTTCCGCTGCTATTCCCCCAAAAACGGCGACAGTCAGTTGTAGTTTCCTTTTAAGAAATACAGGAATTTTCCAGGAATCGAAAATTTTCTCCCAGCATGAAAACAGAAGGACACTCAAAATGCACCATTTCTCTTATTATTTTTGTGTTCTTTTTTCTTTCTTTCTTTTTTAAAAATTCATGCTACAAATAGACCAGGCCACCACTCACCTGTCATTGTTATCTTTCACCCCCAATGAGCACGAAGATTTCTGATTCCTGGGTGTGTAGTTGAAACATAGGGGGAATCCATAGTACCCCCATTTGCCATTAGGTCGAAGCTTCTTCATTAAAATCAAACTGTTGAACATAAATTCTCTGGCGGCTCGCTCAAATCTTTCGGTTGCCTGTAGAAAAAGAGTTATTCAAGCAAGGTATAAGGATCCACATCAAAGTCGGTTCCATTAGCACAATTTTTTTACTTGAAAAATCCAACATATATTATTGGTACCTATTAGAAGTTCAAATTAATAAAAGCTAGTGTTGCTCTATGAATGATTTTTTATAGGTCATTATGAATTTAAAGTCCTAGGAAAAAAAAAAACTACAATGCGACATTTCGTCATAATAATGCAAGAACGGTTAGAAAGTTTAATCTTTCGAACGTTTTTGTTTGTCTACTGCAGATATTTATCTAGGGTTCTCTCTCTTTTTCCTATCTCTTACCAAGTTACCGTTTGGTCTAAACTCTAAACAATTCAAAGAAACCCACGGACAAACAAATAATTTACCAAGTCCGTCCCGATATCTTTTTGATATTTTTACTTTCATTTAGGTACCTATATCCTATGAAAGAATAAGTACTTTCGAAGTTCCTGTATGGCTTACTTCCTGGTTGATGGACGTGTAAGTCCAGTGTGGATGTTTCTCTTTCTCTATTCTTCGAGACACTTTTCTATACTCGTCCAGGCTCCCAAAATTTTCTTCAAACACAGGTCTCCAATGCTCAAAGTCAATAACTCCCAGTCCTGGAAAGCAAAGAAAGGAATACTCTTAGGGTTGAGTATGAAGAGTTCTTAAATACCTTTAATTTTTGTATCCAATGTCAAACATGTCAAATGACAATGTATCCAAAGTCTGGCTGGGGGACTATAAACAGGGAGTAGACCAGCATTGTCTTCGTTCTGGGGTCCCTTGTCGATTATTAGCCTCCTTGTAAAAACAATGGTAGAAATGCAGAGTCATTCCTCCACTGTCTGGCCACCATCGTTCACAATGACGCCAACCTATGATGATGATGTCAAACCAAAATTTTCTTTTGAAAACCCAACATTTCAGTTGTGATTTTTGCTTAGCAGAAATTAAGACAGACCAACCAAGTATAGGAACATTTCATTTGATTAGAGCAATTAGTAATACATAATAAATACCGGAGCCAAAGGGGTCGTGAGATAAATGAAATAATCTTTCAAATAAGCATATGAGGAAGATTTCAAAACATACACAACAAATTAGATGAAGATAGAACAATGAACATTAGGCGTTGCCACATCACGATTTCAAAACTATTTTTTGTCAAAGAGAATTGCGAAGAAGTATTTTTTTACAAACCTGGATTTAATAGAACCCAAAGGACTGAGCAAAAACTCTATCATAAAGAGGTTTCTAATATAGCCAATTCTCTTTTACATGTATAGGTACGTAGGGACCTGAGATTTTCTCTGCTATAATAAAGAGTTTACACTTACATCCGAGTCCATTATATCCCGGTTCGACTGTACTATGTGAAAATTACAAGTACTTCAACTCACCAGAAAATGACTGATCAGGAATGAGTTTTGCCTTAATATTTGATTCGAGAGTCCTCATGTGCAAGTTCAAGTCCCCTGCTTGGGGCACGCCTCCGTTTCTCCTGACGTAGTCTCCTCCGCCCGCTCTCAACAGGGCCGGGAACACACCCGGGTCATACAGGAGGGCTATCTCATTGCCCCGGAAGTTCCCGTTCTCGTTCTCCCTGATCCCCCACTGTCGAACCTCAGAGAAGTTGAGTCCATACTGGTGACATTGGAAAGTGGGCACATTCCAGTACACCTGGAATGGTTCCTTGGGCACTGCATTGTGAACTTCGTAGAGGAATAGTTGTCCATTACTGGAATTGAGTGGGAGTTCCAACAAAGGCCACTGTTTCTCTGTTTGAAGTTTCGTTTGTTGTGCTTGTGGCCTTGCCAAAAACCTGGGAACAAAAGTAACACAACAATCTACTTTACAATTACAGTTACAGAATTTGTAATAGTATTTAATACTTTATTCATACTGCAGGCACGGACGTAAAACTATTGAGTCCCTTTTTTCAAGTAGTTTTAAGCAAAGCCTAATTAATTTGACTTATAGTTGGTTTTATAATGAAAAAAAAAAAAACACCTACAAATAATAGGTTCTCTCAATAGATTAGGCCAAGAAGGAAGGAACGAAAGAATGCTGACTAACGAACTTAAATGAGTGAAGAAAAGGGAAATATAGGGCAAGGAAGTTCAGGTGACAGTAGATATCAAAAACATGAAATTTGCAACAATTGTAACTAAAAGAAATGTAGAGGATATTTTTTAAAAACATTTTCATTTGCACACAAAGTCAGCCAAAATTCAAAAATTGTCCCAAATAACAGTAGTTTATAGAAATGACATACATAATATACCTATACTTGAAATTTTAGGAACGTTGACTGAAGTTCTTAACGGCTCAGCTCTTTATATCCTACCTAAAAAAATTGCCCAATTTGGCCTCTTCAAATTGTACACTTTGTACGAAGTACAAAGTAAATTTTACTGTCAAAAGGCACAGAATATCTAATAATTTAAAGTGTCAAAAATTCTAGCGTTTTGAAGTCTTTTATTCTGAAATATGGTCAAACGTTTCAAAAATTATTACCTATTTTGCGTTAAGTCTAATTAAAAAAAAAAATCAATTCAGAATAGTAAAATCGTATTCTAATGAATATACGATGTTTACTCTTCAGTGATCAACTATGATCTAACGGTCTAAGTCTCTACCCCTTAAACAAAAAGGTGTCTCTGATCTACTAACTCCGATATAGTAGTCTCGGAGATTGATACGAGAGAGTAAAAACAGCGTGCTCGGAAACATCTTTCTCTGGGAGTACTGCGGGAATGGATTGGAACTCTCCCGGAGAATGTTTAACCAACTTACTCGGAACCTATCCCGGATCTATGCCCGAGCTAACTCGGGACAAGATCCGAGCTAACTCGTCCCGAGTACATGTTCTCCGAACCGTCTCGGAACGAGATCCAATACCCTGTGGCAACACCGGAAATTGAAAGTAAAATTTGCAAAACATTTTCAAAATCGAGTGAATTCCGAAATTTGAATAGATTAATTAGTTTTCCTGAGATAATTAGTAAAACTCAAATACATAAAAGGTAAAGATATTTTATACAGTATTTTGAGAAACTACCGTCAATATGTGTAATCTCATTCCTAAGATAAAGTAACTTCATAAGTAATTTCACATCAGTGACTTCTGCTCATCCAAATAAGTGATTTAATAAAACGTGTTTTAAGTAATTTAAGTAATGGTCAATATGTCTGCAAACATAATATCTTTTTAAACTGGACCTAGCATTTAAAATAATTATGATCTATGGAGGAAATCCACATGATATTTTCCACCTGTTTACATGTATTGTGCATCCAATCCAACATAGCTTCAACCTGAAGAAACCTAGGTATTCAAGCTGCCTCCCTCCTCAAACATATTGAACCTGACATGGGATTTAAGTGAAAGTGACTACACATTGATGATTTAACAATATAATTATATCTAACAATTTCTGATAAAAGTCCAACAAGTTGATTCTTCTAAAGTTCCTACATCATAGTTTTAGGGTATAACTAAAAAGAAATTTTTCTCTACTTTAAAAAGTTTACTGTTCTAAAGTGTACCAATTTCCATGCATTAATCATAAGTGAGTTTTACACTCCAATTAGTGGGGTAAGCAATATCTAAACAATATCTTACATTTTACATTGTTTTATAGTCAAACCAGGATATGTATGTGGAAATGCTGGAGATTAACCTGTTCCAGATATTCCACTTAATCAGAATCACACTCTTGACAGGTGTCTGACTGGGGGATTTTAAACAGGGAAAAGACCAGTGTTTTGCTGCTAGAACAACTACTAGCTAAAGGCTATTAAATTTAATAGGTTCACATTATTGAAGATTTGACTATACTGTTCCATAATCAATAGATCCTGTGTTCAATTCACAGTTTTTTTTTCTTTCAAACAGCAATTCTGTTCCCTTTAAAAATGAGGCATTTCTAGCCCTTATCAGGCTAAGTGAGGTTAATGTGGGTAGCTGGGACTATTCCCAGTAAATTCAGTATACAACCCCCATTTTTATTTTAAATAAATAAATCTGTTCTCCGAAGATGTGAGGCTGGTATATCTAGCCCTACTCAGGCTGAGTGAGGTGAATGTGGGTATCTGGTACTGTTCCCATTAAATTCAGAATGAAATTCCCATCCTCGCTATCTCAAATCAGGACAGGGGTTTTTCATGAACCAGCTATAACATAAAAAAAAAAAATATTGTAAGTTTAGAAGAAGTATTAAATGTTGCAAATTTAGACATTTTTTTTACTTGTAATAAGTACATTTTTTACTATAATGTGTTCATTAATTTTAATTTTTAAAACAGTAGCTTGCATTATTCAGGATTTGACTACTCCCCGTAATCTAAAGATTTTGGTTCATTTTTGTTGTTGTGAAACAGATAATTCTCCTTCTTTAGAAAATATGAGGCTGACATGTGTATACACAGCCTTTATCAGGCTGGGTGAGGTTAATGTGGCTACCTGGTACTATTCCCAGTAAATTCAGAATAAAATGGCCCAACCCAGGCTCAGTGAGCTTAATGTGGGTAACAGGTTTGTGAGTTTCCTGCAAATGAGGGTAAAACCTTGGTCATGATATGACTATGCAATTGAGGTTAAACCCACTTTAATCAAACAAAAAAAAATCTGGAAGACTGTTCTTTTTTTATGAATGCCATATTATAGTCAAAATTCTCTCTGGGTTCTATTTCCTAATTTCATCTTTAATAATCTCAACTTCTGTTCTGGTATTCTTTGTCTTCAGGCAGCCTGCTGCTGGGCAGGAAGATGGCATTTCAGCACATCTCTCTCTTAATTACCTATATGTATAATAGATTTAGATTAATTAAGTCCACTTGGCTTAATTTATCTGCTGATTCTATGTATTATATTCTGTTTGTTTCATGTTTTTGTTTGTTACATATTTTTGCTTTTAATTCTTTTACCATGAAAATGGAAAAATATAAAACTGAAAAACACAAATTGTCTTCTTATTTATTAATGTTAGCATTTCATCAACAGCTTTTCATCATTGTAGAACCAAATTGCCTTGAAATAGTATATTTTTCATCAAATCCAAATTAATTTTAAAAATTTCCTGTGAAATCACAATTTTCAAATTTTTCCGGGCAATGGCGGTGGTATGAAATTCAATATGGAGCCCCTTAATTATTAATTAGGTATTCAATTTCCAAAACCTTGTAAAAATAAGCTTAATAAAATGCTCAGGGGGAGGAAATAGTAAGCTTATAAAAGTGTTTCTAAAATGTTAAGCCTTGTCAAAATAAGCTTTATAAAATGTTTGAATCTTGTCAAAATAAGTGTTTTTAAAATCTTTTTAAACACTTTCTGTGCCGTCTGGGTAGTCTGCTGTGACTAAAGATAGAGATACTTTTAAGATGTGAACTTATGTGATACTTTTATTTTCATGTCAATTTTTTTTCTAATGTTTCTAAATTGATTGCATAAATATATTGATACCTTAGATTCCTTGGGTCAAATAAGCATGGATTATCTCTATCAACTAGGGGTCAGAAATGGACCCTAACTGAGTTAGAACTGACTTAAACTCGAAAAATTAATATTAAAAATTGAATTCGTATCCAATGTCCTATACATATGTCCTAACTAAAGGGCGGGGTTATTGGTTATTGCCTATGGCAATCTCTTTATTCCAATTGTTTCTAGTCTCTTATTGGGATTTTTCATTCTTTAAGGTTTATTCTTCTTTTTTTTTTTTGTTTTGTTCTTAATTATTTTATTTTAAATTTCACAATAAAAAAAATGTTCTATTATAAAAATGTGTCGTATTATTTTTAGGTGGTTTTACAGCTAAAATTCCCAGGGTATTTAAAACGGTCTGTGGTCTAGAAGAGACAGTCCCCGAGAATGTTCTCGGAGACGGTTCCGAGAAGGCTCGGAGACAGTCCCCGAGAATGTTCTCGGAGACGGTTCCGAGAAGGCTCGGAGACGGTCCCCGAGAATGATCTCGGAGACAGTTCCCGAAACCGATCTTGGAGCAATCTCGAGCACCAGCAATCGACGCTACGGTGCGGACGTAGACTGTCCCGTAGCAGTCTCCGAACGGTCTCCTAGGTGTCTCCGATATCATTTTTTGGGATCCGAGACAGGACGATACAATCTCGTTCCTAGATCTCGGAGATGGTTCCGAGACTGTTTTTTGTTTAAGGGGTAACATAACTGTCTATTGTTAAATCTTTTTACATAAAAATAAAGACAATAGGAAGAAACGAGAAAAGATACGAGCAATAGTTATGTTTGTAATGTGGTCAGATAATAATAGATAAATAATAGGATTGTGATTTGTGTTATTAGGTGGAGATTCCATTCATTTAGGGGTTTGTTCGGAATGTTCTGTATCAATAGAGTCTACTAGGTGAGGATGTTCAAGGACTGATTTCGTCAATGAAGGCTAGATTTGTCAGTTCATCACTAGGAGGACTTACTAAATCCTCGCAGGTTCATCAGGTGAGAGTGAATCCGGTTTCCCACTGAGCGCAATATTTGGTTTCAAAGCATTTCGCAACATTTTTTCTCGAATTTTGAATGGGAATTAAGGGCGAAATTGATAGACATTATCGTAATACTTGTGGCGTTAAGTATCGGATGGCGTTAAGTATCTAAGATAAGGAAAACCGATGCTAAGCAATGACTTGAGTTTTTGATTTTGACTGTTAATTTCGCCCTATTTAGTGTAGTAAAGGGTCAGTTTTAGTTGTTTGGACTCGATCTCATTAATATTGATTCTAAAAGGAAGAGAGGAGCTTGAAAATGTGCGAAACGCTTCGCAACATTTCGGAACAAAAAGTTGCGGTATGTGGGAAACCAATGTAAGAAATGGGAGTGCGGAATATGATACCTCCACAACTTAGCATTTGTAGTTGTGCTATGGTGGTCAAGGGACAAGTCTGGTAGATCACATAGTGTGGCGATCCGATGGTTCGAGTCCCACACAATTAATGAATTTTTCTTCAGTTATTTGATTATATGACGTATGACCAATTCATAATAATCATAAGATCACTAAGAAGGTCAGGTGGTATTGGAATATGCTTTGAAGCATTAACATCACGTAGTGGTTACCTTTAACTGCACTAAAGGGCCTATTATTAGTATCAAAAAATTTCCAGCCAAGATATAGCTTTGAGATTTTTTTTTTTTTTTACTTCTTTAGATTATTAGGTACTACATACGTAAATCCATTAATTGCAATTTAAGGATTAGTGACACTTGAGTGATCGACACGTTTCGAACATTGAGCGAAAAGCTAAGACCGATTCAAAAATATTTGGTGTACTTTAATACTATTACTTGATGAGTATAGATTAGATATATTTTTTAAAAAAATTCTTAACCTTCGAATAACTGTTATTGAAAATCAATACCTAAAGCTTATTATTATTATTTAATATTCGTTATAATAGATAATTCAATACGTCTGCAACTGAAAATTGCCAAACCACTTTGTTGAAAAAAAGAACCCGATTTAAAACTCTGCCATTTTTGGCACTGGCTTTCCGACGCACTATCGAAATCGAAGTCAAAATGGAAGACGCACTGGTAGGTATCTTTAAGAATGCCCTGTACAAACTACAACGACCTAAGTAGCGCAGTCGATAAGGCGCCGTACTCGTAATAAGCCGGAGGTCGGTGGTTCGAGTCCCAAGTTATGCAAAAAAATTAGTAAAGCAATTGTTAAATCACGATTGTGATGAACACGAGTACGATAACTTTCACACACAACATACCCCAGAATCAGAAAAACCCGAACTTTTGCGTCCATGTGAATTGTCTATGGTACAGAAGTCCAACTAAAGATCGCTCAACAATTTTTCTTCTATGAGAACGTTCTTAGGCAGATGGAAATATTTACTTGTGGTTAGGTGTTGGTGTCTTCAGACCGAAGGAAAATGTTGGTGTCCTCCAATCACAACTCGACCTACTGAAAAACTAGGCACACTGCATTGGCTGCACGATAGTATACCATACAGTGCCATACACTCTGTTGATATGGCGAAAAATTAGACATTATGAACTGAAATAATGTGAAACTATTACCTATATCACTTAAATAAATGTAAAGTAGGAAAGTGCTGTGGTGCACGTTACATAGATACATACATAGATAGATATACAGGGTGAGCATAAAGTCTCACCCCACCCCCCGTATCTCAAGAATGGCTGAAAATACAAGAAAACGCAAAAACCCGTATTCCTTAATTTTTAGGAGGATTAATTTTCAGCAAAAAAAATTTTGCCTACGCGGCCCCAGTCAGGCTGGGCATGGACCAACTTTAAAATCTTAAATAGAATGGTATGTCTTGTGGCATATTGTTTTAAAGGTCTCATAGAGAGAAGTTCATTACAATAAATTTCAGTGAGCTACGACTTACCATTCTCGAGATACAGGGTCGAACGTCCTGCGTAATATCCATATATTTTGACCTATAACTCGTTAACCGTAAATTATAGAAAAATGAAATTTGTTGATAATAACTCCTTATGACAAGCCCTGTCGAAAAAGGTATAACTCGACATACTCTGTTGAAATGATTTTCTGGTCGGTTTCGTCAGCCAGCCGGACGAACAGTCCGAAAAAAATTTAACGAAAAAACTAATCAAGTTTTAACTTGTTGGAAAGTTCTTGCCATAAGGAGTTATTATCAACAAATTTCATTTTTCTGGAATTTAAGGTCAACAAGTTATAGGTCAAAATATATGGATATTACGCAGGACGTCCGACCCTGTATCTCGAGAACGGTAAATCGTAGCTCACTGAAATTTGTTGTAATGAACTTTTCTCTATGAGGCCTTTAAAACAATATGCCACAAGACATACTATTCTATTTAATATTTTAAAGTTGGTCCATGCCCAGCCTGACTGGGGCCCTGTAGGCAAATTTTTTTTGGCTGAAAATTAATCCTCCCAAAAATTAAGGAATACGGGTTTTTGCGTTTTCTTGTATTTTCAGCCATTCTCGAGATACGGGGGGTGGGGTGAGACTTTATGCTCACCCTGTATACACGTTACATAATCCACCTGTTACATAGATAGCCAGAATAGGAGTGGCAGAGCCACCAAATATCCTCGGAAAGCGGTGAAACCTCAATTGTTTTTTAAAGATAATAAAATTGTCAAACATTTTCGGTTACTCAATTACAATAATTCGAAGATTATGCATTTTCCGTTTTTTTTTAAATCTAATTCAGATAGTTTTAGTAGGTTAACTTAATATCGTTTATTTAATTACATAGTAAAAAAATCTGTTTGTTTATATTGAAGCAACGTTCCCTAATATAAACAAACAGATTTTTTGACTATGTAATGAAATGATCGATACGTCCCCTAATATAAACAAACAAATTTTTTGACCATGTAATGAAATGACCGATATGAAGCCAATTTAATACAACCTTGAAAAGAAACCAATATCCTGAACAAAAATAAAATAAACCAAAGTGAAGTAGAATCTAGTAGATACATTATTTATCCGCACTAAGGATTTCAGAGAGCTCACCTGAGCGTGCTCCACCGAACATTGGCGTTCTCTTCCACCCTCTCGATTTTTCCTCTTCTACCAAAAAACTTTCACATAACACATTGATAATAAAATACATATATACCTAACTATCACGAAATCAAAACGAATTACATATTTAAAAAAAAAATTGAAATCGGAGCAAAAATATATTTACTTTTTTAAAAAGAACGATTAAAATACGTCTGAATTTTCATTTAAGAACTTTATTGGAAGTAATCCATATCTAATTTCACAATTTAAAAGATGGAGATGAAAAAGAGTAGTAAAAAAATTGAATTTTTTACTAGATTTTACTAGACTTAACTTTACACATAACACATTGATAATAAAATACATATATACCTAACTATCACGAAATCAAAACGAATTACATATTTAAAAAAAAATTGAAATCGGAGCAAAAATATATTAGAGACATTTCGCATTTATCGTTATCGGGTCCCGATAATCAATCCCCATAACGTAAGTTTATCGGTTTCGTGTCTCGTAGGAAGAAGATTTTTTTACATTTCGCATCATCACGATACACGATAACGAAAACTCAAGCGCCTCTACCGGATATTCTAAGAAAGCTTTTCATCCAAACAAAACAAATATTCCAAATATTTTTTTGAAATTTAAATTTTCAATTCATTCTCTTTTCGACTTTTGTAGGTAACTATGTTTTGCTTTAAATCTATACTTATATATAAATGCCAAAGTTAACACTCAATCACTCATTCATCTCGATTTCTCAGCACTGGTATATATGTCCTAGAAGGCTGAAATTTTGTAGGTCACTTTTAGGTCTTAGATGCGCACTAAGAAAGGATATTATTATATTCTAACGGGGGCGTCAGCCTCCTTCAGCTGACGTTTTTGCAGTTTAGGATTTATGATCCTTGAATTCTCTGTCTCTGATCCTGCGGATATCTTCTCTGCCATTCTGGATTTTTCTTCGTCAGGAATCGTGGCGTCAAAGAAGGCCTGGCCAATCGTCTCTGCATTTAAATTGCAGAGGTGGTTTGAAAATTTGGTCAAACTTATGTCTGCTATTTCTTCATCAATAGTCTCGTACTCTAAGGCCGAGGCTACGATAGGAGCGGTAAGCGGCGAGCGGCAAAATGAGAATTTTATGTTTATATTTAAAACAATGGAAATGCTTAGTAGGTGGCTACGATAAAAAAATCGCTTGACGCTTGCAGCTACTAAGATGAAACCTACTAAGCATTTCCATTGTTTTAAATGTAAACATAAAATTCTCATTTTGCCGCTCACCGCTTGACGCTCCTATCGTAGCCTCGGCCTAAAAGGTGCAATTCCGATCCTAGCGACCGCAACGCCCGACAGACGACTACTACTATCTGTGTATTTTAATGAAGTACTTACCAAAGCACGCGACCGGGTCGCGCGACTGGTAGGAGCGACTTTAAGCAGCAAAATGGTCCCGGTCGCTAGGATCGGAATTACACCTTAAGAGACTCTGCAACAATTTGAAGTCTTGCATAGGTGCCAGCTGGGCCTTAGGGGCGTTAAACCACGCTTTGCAATATACCCTAGGAATTGTCAGGATTATGTCCAAGCGCTTCCCATATTTTTGCAACCAGAAGGTCCAGGAAGTTCCTCGCTATCTTGAGAAGTGCAAATGTCTATTTACATGTCTACCTCTTAGGAGTCTCAGCCCCCAGAGTCTTAAAAGAAAAAAAAACTTCTTTTCTAAAAATAATTATGGTCAAAAACATTAAATAACAGTTAGAATAGAATGGCATATTATTAGCCATGGGTTGCATTATATAAAAATGATACCTACTCTCGTTTTTGAGGGAAAAAGTGCCATTTTGCTCGCTCGGACTAAAAGTTTCTAAAGACTAAAAGTTTTTGACCATAATTATTTTTAGAGAAGAAGTTTAAAAGTGTCCAAAATATAAAACATTCAAAACAATGTAAGCTTTCATTTGAGATAAACTTAAAGACAAAGTACTGGAGTTACATTCTGGAGTTACGGCTCCGAAGTCCGCTCACCAGCCAAAAATCGCGATTTTTCCAAACTTTGAGCGCCCAGCGGCTATTTATTTTAATATCTGGATAGACACTTTGTGGGGGGTGGCAGATAAAACTTTCTGACTTTGATTTTTTAAAACCGCCCTAACTGTGCATCTTCCAAATGATCCATTATGGCAAAGTCCAATTCATCATCATTTATTTCACCTATCTCATTCAGAAAAAAAAATGCTTCTTCAATTGACATAATCACACAGAATATAAAATACTGTTAACACAGATAAAACAAAAAATGCAGATAAAAGAGAAAAAATAATACTTGCTAAAAAAAATCTTAAATTTATCAGAATTAAAATGTAAAAATTAATTCTACCGTATGTAAAAAAGTGGGAACGGAGGTTTAGTTTATATATAATTATGTATTTTTTGAAATCACGCGGTATTTTGAGTCAAAATTTTCTTTATCGTTTACGAAGAGAGAACCCCATAATCCACTCGAATTATGGGGATCCCGATAACCATAACCAAACTCCGATAATTTTTGTCATGCGCAGAGACGCAAATTCGAGACTTTATCGTTATGGGGATAGGTTATCGGGTCCCGATAACATTGCGAAATCTTACTATTTACTTTTTTAAAAGAACGATTAAAATACGTCTGAATTTTCATTTAAGAACTTTATTGGAAGTAATCCATATCTAATTTCACAATTTAAAAGATGGAGATGAAAAAGAGTAGTAAAAAAATTGAATTTTTTACTAGATTTTACTAGACTTACCATTGCAGCTTCTTCTTTCTCGACTTGAGTCATGTTATGAGTTGCAGATAGAATATTATCACTAGCAGGATCACCAGGTAAGATAGATATGTATCCACTACTTGTATGAGATCCTTGAATGTAGGCTTCGTTTCAGTGTTTATTGTATCTTCTACGAGAGAATCGTGTTCCTGGATATAAAAATAAATTCATTTTATGGTACATTTTACACCATATGGCATGTATAGATTGACCAGATTTTTTTGAAGCCACAGCGGGACACGGCCCGTTTTCGCGTTTAGGGGGGGGGGGGGGGTAGGAGTTTCTGATTACAAATAGTCTATTTAACAGTGTACACTAGCTCCCAAGGCTTAATGGTCACTGCACTACTCTTGTACGCGGGAGACCTGGGTTCAAATCCTGGCGGGGGCAATAGCTTGTCACCATGTTTGTTTTCGGGGGTCACTCAGCCTCGTGAGGACATAGAGTAGCTGTAGAGGCATTGTCTATAGCGACCCAGTCACCCAGTGTCAGCATGTAGGTAAAAATGGGATTTAATAAAAAAAAAATAAGAAGAAAAAAAAAAACCATTTTTTTGTTAGTTTTTTCGAAACGTTCGAAAAATACGATTTTTGGCGGCGCTCCTGGCGGTGCACTAGTACCTACCACAAAAATAATAGACGCAAGTGCGCTCTGTTTGTTTGTGTGTTTGGACCAACATTGAAAAAAATACTAGCTTACGAAGTACGCTTCGATCTTCGTTTGGTAATTATTAAATATTTCTTTATAATAAGATAAGGAAAGTAAAAAGCGGGACATTTTAATGATTTTGGTCAAAAGCGGGACATTTTAGCGTCCCGAAGAGATCGCTCGGGACAGCGGGACAAACGGCTCCAAAGCGGGACGTATGGTCACCCTAGGCATGTAGGTATGTGTACAAGGTCACTGACAACTATGTTTTAAATTAGTTGGTAGTCTATATAAAAAACTAAATACTCGTAGACAGTCATTAGTCATTCTGAAATTGCCAGAAGTAATTTTCTAATTTTCATGAAAATCTTTTGAAGGATCCTTTTTAGAACAATCGTTTAGTGTAGAATAAACTTCTTTAGAACGTAATTAATGAGGGTCAAAATAAATCGTTCCATGCACTTTACTTACTGTTTGTATACTTTTATTACTCTTGAAACAACAATCTTCGTTGGGTTGTAACATTAAGAGCGAATTTCAAAGATATTGAGTACAATGAATTCCGATGCACAGAGCTAACTCTATCGTAAAATTCATATCTACTTTTTTTTTTTTCTTTTTTAAGATCCCTCCATCCACCCTGTTGGGCGATTGAAAGGGGGCACCTGCTGGCAATAGCCTCAATTGTATAACGGATGATGAAATTGGTTGCCATGGTGATTTTGAGTCGAGTATACGCTCAGACCCGTGGAGGGATTGGGCGGGTAGGTATACTGCCTACAAATACTTACGAAACCCGACCTTGCACGAAGGCTCCATATTATGTTTCTGAGGTTCTCATATACGTTCTGTTGGTTCACACGATGGTATAGTTTTTCCAGAGTCTCTGGTAGCTGCAAGGGATGCTCGGTCAGAAGGAGATGAAGGAAAGCTTCTCCAATCATAAACAATGACATTAGTGCAATGTTTCTGTAGTAGATAACTAGAAAAAAAGCAACAACAAAAATCAGGGGAAATAAAACCACACAATATTTTTGTTCTTGGCTTTTGTTCTTCCAAAGTTGAAAATTTATCAACGTCAGAGCCAGCAAGAAAAATAATTAAGGATTGAACGTGAATCTTATTCGTAAGTGAAATTTTAAACAATAAAATAGTTACGCCAAAATTAGGTACACAAGATGTTTTTTTTTGGGGGATATCAATTATTTTTGACAAAAGAATAGATACTAATGTAGAGTAATTTATTTGAAGATTGGCATTATAAAAATAATAATGTTACAGTGAAAATACTTACCAATTGTTGGAACATCTTCTGCTGTGTAAATATTGACAATATTATCAATACGACCAATCCAGTACAAGCTGGCAAAAAATGTAATAAGATGTAACGACATACGCACTTGACTTGACGCAGGCATCAGAAGTGGTATAAGTAGGAGGAAACTTATCGCTGAAAATTAATATAATAAAAAATAGGACCTTAATAATTATAGAGTATAAAAAAGGCAAACGCATAAGAAGAACTCAAGGAAATAAATTCTAAAAAAAATGAGATGAATATGAAATACCTTCTTCACACACACATTTCGTGGAAATAGGTACTATCATCTCTAGTTCGGAAAATTCTGGACTGTTGACTAAGATTCCCATAACTACCTTATAGGTGCAAAATTAAAATAAAAATCCGACGCTGCGCGGCGCTACCGAGCGACCTTGGGTTTGAGTCGTCGCAGGATTCAGCGACCGAGGACGCTACTGGGGACGCTGACGAGTGGGGCCTCATGGGCGCGAGAGTGTTCAGTAGCGACTTTTCGTAGAAGAAAGATTTTTTGTGGGATAATATTTTTGGGATGAGGCACATGAAAAATATATTTAGGGACGAATTATATAATGAAAAACGGGTCAGAATTAAATTTCAATGAATATCTTCTTAAAGATAAAATAGTGTTGAAAATAAATTACCATAAACTCCCAAATATACGAAAGAAAATCGAGACGTATTTCGTCGTAATTTTACTTGAATGATAATGTCCTGAGTGTTGGCTGACTGTGAAAGTGAATACTCGTACTCTTCTACACTTAACGTGACGTTTTGCATTTCAAATTGTTGAGCTTCCACATTGTACCCGGACATCATCATTTTCACGAGTTCTACAATATACATATCCTTTGGCTGGAGCTGGAATTAACAGAAACAGGGATGCAATGTTAGTTCACATTTTCTTGGAATAGGTACACTGTATGTTATTTTGTCTATTAAATAATGTGTGCATTGTGATCTATTGTGATATACGTACTGTGTTAAGCTGGTACATTCTGTACAAATAAATAAATGAACCATGATTACCATTGATACCGAGCGGTCCATATCCAAGTCCTTTAACTTGATATTCTGTTGTTCTAGTAGTCTGTCCCGGTAGCTCAGTTCTCAAGTTGTCTGGTTATCCAGTGGTCGTGGGTTCATAACTCAGCCGGGACACTTGTCATGTATTCTCACATTTAGTATTTTGACCATATAATAATACGTGTTGAGCTTATTGCTTGGGAAGTATCAGTCCTAATCGGGCAGTATAAATAAGGCGATATTATTACTACAGCAGTTGCTAAGTTCTAGCTCATACTTACCCCGTTCGTACTGAGTAGATGAAATTTTAACACTTCCATTGTTTCAATACGAATCATACACTCATGTTCATCGCGAGGAAAACTCAACAGTTGGCTGGTACACATGGACGTGAAGGTCACGAAGTTCATATAGGTCACATTTCCACCACTGCGTATATCCGTCATTGTATTACTGAAGAGAGAGTTGAGAGGAGAGCCCACCACCCTGTATAAAATGAGGAATGTTTGTTATTCACTAGAAGAGAGAGTTGAGAGGAGAGCCCACCACCCTGTATAAAATGAGGAATGTTTGTTATTCACTAGAAGAGAGAGTTGAGAGGAGAGCCCACCACCCTGTATAAAATGAGGAATGTTTGTTATTCACTAGAAAAGAGAGTTGAGAGGAGAGCCCACCACCCTGTATAAAATGGAGAATATTTGTTATTCACTAGAAGAGAGAGTTGAGAGGAGAGCCCACCACCCTGTATAAAATGAGGAATGTTTGTTATTCACTAGAAGAGAGAGTTGAGAGGAGAGCCCACCACCCTGTATAAAATGGAGAATATTTGTTATTCACTAGAAGAGAGAGTTGAGAGGAGAGCCCACCACCCTGTATAAAATGAGGAATGTTTGTTTTTCACTAGAAGAGAGAGTTGAGAGGAGAGCCCACCACCCTGTATAAAATGAGGAATGTTTGTTATTCACTATGGTATGTGCTATACTGTTTAACCTAGTTCTTCGGAATATATGTAGAAGAATAGATAAGAGACACATTAGGTAAATAATAGGTATGATGTAGATAACCAGTGACCTTCAAAATATGACATTTACATAACCTACCTACATATTTGATTTGAGAAATAAGGTGACACTAAAAAAAATACTCTGTCAATATGTACTAATAACTTCCTCCTGATTTATTAACGATCTCTCTATAGTACAAACACTCACACACATATTGTTGTTGTTGTTGTTGTTGTTGTTGTTGTAGCCAGCTTGGCTATACGCACAGCTAGGGGAGTGATGGTCTCTCTCTAAATTTAGTTGAAAGGTTCGCTAACTATTGTGATATAATTTTCACAACAACTGCTTTACATTTTTCTAAAATATTACAAATAAAACATCTCTTCTATTTTTAAACAGCTTGGCAAAGTCCCCATGACGCACGCTGCATTGCCTTTCTGGATGGCGATGAATATTCTTTGATCCAGAAAAGCCCTGCTTCTTTTGTCTCCGGTCACTGATGTGAGGCGGTCACCCAGATCTTTCGTGAATTTTTTCGCTGCCTCACACCAGGGCCCCATTGATTCAACAGCGAATGGAATAAAATAGAATCCTTACTGTCTTTCTATAAGAATTATTTACTGAACATCTACCTATCAATTCAGCAAAGAAAAGAAAAATAGAAATTACCCTTCATATAAGAGAGGTGGAGTCCAGATGTTACTGCTTTCGATTTGAGTGAGATCGATGCCTCCAAAGTCTGTTGGATCCCATGCCAAGAACTGGTCAATCCATTCCTGAGGAAAAATGATGTATAATTCATTGAACGAAGTCATGTACAATAGGAAGTT